>CAUYSK010020624.1:0-14540 GCA_963575035.1 Avahi laniger
ATGCACAGACGTGAGGCCATCCAGTTCTAGAATGGGATCACTAGAGAAGTGAGGCCTTGGATGGTAGTGGATACATGCGACTGAAAATAATTGGTTCCTGAGAAATTCAGAAAGTGGTGAACTGATAAAACGGAGCATTAGTGAAACATCCCTGGTAGACGTTCTCTATGTCCAAGAACCAGAAACAACATGGATCAGCTGTGTCAGAAAAACACATGAGGTCAACATTCAATGTGGTGTCAAGGGTCACACAGAGTAAGGACAGATATCAACAATAAGCCGACCCAAGGATTATAAGTCTAAGAGGTAAAGAAACTAAAATTTGGCTTTTTAAAAAAATACCTAATAGTTATAAGTGCCAAACTCATAAGTTAGCAATGTTTAAATGGTTAAAAGTCCACCAGTTAGTGCCAATTTGATGGCTAGTACATGTGGAGCCTATTCTTCTCTTCTCGTGATACCTCACTTTGGAGGATGGGCTCAAGCTCTATCCAGGAAAATATAAGAGGTGCTAGATCACTGTTGTTTCTTATAATTGAGTAACATTCCATTCGTGCTCACATGGTAGTAATATTATCCAGGGATTAGGGGGTTGGGGGGGTAAATTCACAACTAATGGATGCAGTGAGCGTTGTAGAGGGGAAGGGCATGCCTCTAATCCTCTCTTGAGTGAGGCAAAGTCATAAAATGTAACCAAAATGTTTGTTGCTATTTCATAATATCCTGAAATAAGAATAAATAAATAAAATGGTTAAAAGTCCTAAGTATGAATTTGTGGAATAAATAATTTTATTATATACTCAGCAAAATATTTTTAGGTACCCAATTTTTTTAAAAAGTGACCAATTCTGTACCTTTTAAAGGCAGACATAAAGAATCATAAGTTTCATAAAATAGGAGGAAAAGATTAGTCTCTCAGATAATATTTATTATCTACCACGTGCCAGGTATTGTTCTAAGCTAAGGTTTGACAAACTAGCACCCATAGCCAATCCAGCCAAAGGTCTGCTTTTGTGGAGTCCTTGAGCTAAGAATGATTTTTGCAAGTTTATAGGGTTGTACAAGAAGAGGAGGAGGAGAAGGGGCAGGAGGAGAAGAGGACAAAAGCAAGGAGAAAGGAATAGGAATATGCAACAGAATTCATATGTGGACCCCAACACCCAAATATTTAATATCTGAACTTTACAGAACAATTGTGCCTACCCCTATCCTATGCATTTGATTAATGAATGATTTAGGTTTACAGAAAAGACTGGGAATATAACAAATCTAATGCATTTTGTATATGTGATGTGAAAGGATTTGCATATTAAAACTTAAAAAGTTGTCCAAAAACTTAAGGGTCTTAGACTTCATCTTGAAGAATAATGTTGTAAAAATAGCTTTGCATTAAATATATTAAAACAACTGTTACAGTCCTTTTATATTAACATACATGGCTGAAAATTAGAAATTAGGAATGTTACATTATTTAGATCAGTGCAGTTTAAGGTAATGAAAAAGTCTCTATTTGGGGGGATCATATAGATCCGAGTTTACATTCTGGCTCAATAACTTTCTACCTCTATGAATTTAGAGGAACTTCCTGGACCACATCCATTCCTTGAGCGTATTCTCAAACACTGACCTAAGCGGAGAATGATAGAAAGATGGGACATAACATGTGCATTGAGCCAAAGACAATTAGGTGAAGTGGTCTGGACCCTCCAGCACAAGGAGACTGCAGCAGAGTGAGGCTGGGTGAGCAGCAAAGCCGACTCAGAGGAAGTTCTGATACCGAGAAATGTGAAGTTTATTCTCCATGTACAACTGGACCATTAAGGATTTTAAAATGTTTGTTTTGAATAATTTGTCTGATTTATAATGTTATAATAAACAGTTAAACAGTTAAATGTTTTAAGTTTATCTATTATATGTCATCATTGTCTAAAGAAAAGGAGTCAGTAGTTTCTGCCTAAAACACTTTCGAGTCTTCCATGTTGGCTCCTTTCATCTTTGGGACTTTCAAATGTCGTACTATAG
Organism: Avahi laniger; assembly: GCA_963575035.1. Classification (NCBI taxonomy): domain Eukaryota; kingdom Metazoa; phylum Chordata; class Mammalia; order Primates; family Indriidae; genus Avahi; species Avahi laniger. Next base: position 2,023 of record CAUYSK010020624.1, read on the forward strand.
GGTTCGCTGCCTAGCACGCACTCGCTCTCTCTCTCCTCACATTCCCAGTTTATCTCTTCAAATCCACATTTAAAAATATCATTTCAATACATATTTGATGAACAAATGAGTGAAAAAATTAATATAGAATAATGGTAGAATTAATCAAAGAGCCACTTGTGTGTCCTTGCCGTAGGTTAAGATCCTAGAAAGAAAGGCTAGTTTAAGAAGTTCTGGATGAATAATTCAGAAATAGAACTTAGAAACTCAGGAGTCAAATGATCGTATACATATAATTTTGATTCCCAAGTTTTAAATCATCTCCATTCATGTATGAAACTGTCTACTTGACATCTCTACTTGGAAGCATAGGAGACATATCCAATTTATCAAGTTTAAAACAGAATTCTTGATTCCATGTCTTTTCTTCACCACATAATACTAAAAAATAAACCTGCCTCACATACACACTTTGCCATCTTCATAAATGACAGCACCATTTAATCAGGCCAAATATCTAGAAAATATTCTTGTCTTCTTTCTATTCTATCCCAAATCAAGTAGCTCTGCTAGCTCAACCTGTAAAATTGATGCCAAATCCGAGCACCTCTCACAACTTCTACGGCTCCTGAGGACAACTTCTCACCTCAATGTAAAGCATTTTCAACTCCCTTTTGGACCATTTATATAGACTCGTTACTAGTCTTCTGGCTCTTTCTCTTCCCTTCTCATGGTCTGTTCTCCAGATAGTCACAAAGCTATTTTAAGTAGTTAGCCCACTTCACTGCTTTGCTCAATCCAAAATCTTCCCGTCACTTGCAAAACAATATCCAAAATTCTTTCCAAGTTAGAGAAAAGTGTGCTTGTTTTGAGTTCTTTCTACATTTTTTTCCACATAGTATAACATACCCATCCTCATTCTTATCCTTTCAGCCACATTGGCTTTTTCACTGTCCCTCAAACACACCAACTCACTTGTCCTTTGCACATACGACTCCTTCAGTCTGTATTTCCTCCTTAATGTCATCTCCGCAGAGAAGCATTCCAAGACTATCCTATCTGAAACACTTCCTCCTGATTACTTTCTTTATTTCTGTTACCTTGCTTTATATCATATTTATATATCACCTTTATTCTTTATGTCACTGCCTACATCAAAATTGACTTTGTTGTTATTTATCACCTATTTCTTCCATTATAATACAAATTCAATAAAGGTAAGGACTTGTTCATAGCTATATCCCCAGTATCTAAATTACTGCCTGACATAGAGGATATTTTCAGTCAATACTATCGAAAGGAACACTAACACAAACTGGAGGTTTACTTCAGGCGTCGTGATAGAGCCCCAGGTAGCAAGATTTAAATAGGTAGCTTGGCTAGCCTTTAAACTGAACCATTTAGCATTACAGCTTAGGGTTAGAGCTAAGAACATGGATTGATCTCTTACATCAAGCTTCATGCATGTCTGATTATTATAGATAAATAATCCTGAGATTGCTATTACATAGATCAATGTCTACTCTAGACATTGACCTCCTGGCTGAATATATAACAATGCCATGTTAGGCAGTAAATCAGTAACTTTCAAACACTTTTGACCCTATTCCACAAGCAAAAATATATTTTATCATTATAATTAAATAAGATAGAAAGGCATTTTATCATTATAACACAATCATTTATACATGAGTTTGCATAAACACATATATTAATAATTGAAATGTTTACCAAACATTTCTTATTCTATATATTTCTGCATTTTCTGTTGCATTTTATTCTATTCTTCTCTATTCTAGTTTCATATTTCATTTTTAAAATTATCTTCCAACCTAACAAATTAATTTTATGATACATAAATGATTTTTAAACCATACTTTATAAAACACTATGGTAGACTATCGGATAGGTTTTCTTTAAAGGAAGAAGAAACCAATAATAAGAAAATAAATTTTGTGTGTAAATCTGAAGAATGAATTTTAAGAAACGCGAACCACCCTGCACTTCCACCATCCTTAAACCTTTAAGTAAGTAACAAAGGATGATGCCTTGTGTGTTTGTGGTTATGCAGAGCTTTCCACTACACATTTTGTTTGGTGAACTTAAACATAAATTCAGGTCAAGGAACCACAGAATCCAATATGCTCATGTTTTTTAGCTCATTACTTACCATTTAATTACCTCTGAATATGTAGAAACATTTCAAACCTTTATTTTAGTCCAGGTTTCTACGAAACAAAGCAATGGAAGAGATGTTTCAAATGCCTCAGGTGCTACAGGGCAAGGACAAAGTACAGGTTTGACAGCTGGACAAAGCCTCCTCTGGTTTATTCAGAGACTCAGAGCAGGAGCATTCTCTGTGCAAACCTATGCGTTGTTCTAGGATATGTGAACATGAAATTTTCAGGCCTTGAAAATTGAACTGAAGTCAAAACAACCATCATCTGGGTTTTCCTGAGACATCTATGACAAAAATTACTCAAAAATCTAAAAGCATATTCCCACAAATATAGACAATAATGAGCCATTGAGATATAGGAAAAAAAGAGTGATTCTGGGATAAGTTATAGGGGGAAAGATCAAGTGTCAGAGAGAAGCCACAATATTACTCTTTTTTGAATCATAGTCATTGTATGTTTATAGAACCAGATAGATTTTTCACCCAGGCACAAAGAGTCAACTTTGAAGGACTGCATGGAATCATCTCTGAGATACATTCACTGACCCAAGCTGATAATCTCAAGGTTTAGTAGTATGAAAATGAGCTCTTTTTCAATATTTATCAATATATTATGAGTTGTGTCACTAAGTTTATTATCTATTAAGCAACCCTCAAGTTGTTAGAATTTTGTAAATATGTAATAATTTTCATAAATTAATTTTTGTACTATTTATCTTATTTTGATTTTAGTTTGTCTTTCAAAAAAGTGGAAGGTAGCATACAAATTAAAATAATGAAGGAATATATGTATGTTTAAATAGTAAAATAGAAAAAAGTTCATGTAATGAGCTCACAAAAACACAAACACAGTCATGGATATACACACAGGAAATATGATCACACAACAAAATGTATTAGAATTTTAAGTAATAGAGATCTAAATTTTCTGACATTATGAAAAGGAGACAATTTAGATAACATTTCATTTCCCACCAAAAATAAATCATCCACCCATATCAATCTTAAAATAACCCTTGCACTCAAGCAGAAAATTATCCCATGGACAGTTACGTAAGGAAAATGTAAGGAAAAAAGAGACAACCTTACCACAAACATTTTTTACAAAAGATTTTAAACAGCAGCAAAAACAAACACTGTTCATCCGGACAGACCTTCTTGTGATCGTTTATAAAAAGAGGGAGTACAAAGTGGTTCAGGTACTTTAGTTTTTAACAATTTATATATTAAGTTATACCTTTAAAAAATTAGATAGAATTTGGCATATATTAGATTATTTGATCCAAGTATGCAATGTCTTGATATTTAACACATGATTTAATTAATAATATAATCTGCTAACAAGTGAACCTATTAATACTGCATAAAAAGTTTAATAAGTCCCAAAACTTTGCACCTTAGAGTTAAAAGGGATAAGGCTTTTATGAATTTCCTTACATTGGTATTACCTGATGGTGAAGCAAAAGTTATAAGAAGGCAAAAAAAAATCGCTCTGATCTAAATGAGATCAGGAAGATCCCTTCTCCTCATTCACCGGTTAATGCCTGAAAATTCCAAATTTTATGCCATTTCCCATGATTCAATTCTTTTACAATTCAGGGGAACCTAAAATGATTAACATTTTCAGAGACATTAAGTCTAATGTGATTTTTTTGATCCTTTCCTGAAAAGAAATTGAATTGGGAGAAGAGAATGGACCATAATGGACCCTGTATTTTTTCATAAAAGGGGACATAAAAGTTCTAAATTTTCAAACGACAAGTCTTTATGTTCACCATGAAATTCAGTGCTTGGTAATTTTGCTTATAATTCTTGAGGCCAAATTTTGAAGCTAGGTAGGAATTAAAGAAACTTAATGATCTTGAAGATTTTTTTTAATCTCCTGTAGTTCTTAAATAAGACATACTTCACAAGTACTATGTGTCTCTTACAAGAGTGTTCCAACTATGTATTTGGATTATACCAGTGGAATGGATGTGGGACATCTGCTTTTCCAAAAGAGAGCTTCTTAGAGAATCAAGCAGGCACAAATGTCAAGCAGACATAATCAAGTTTATTGTGAATTATGCTTATCCCTTACTTTTATTGTCTTTGGGTAGAGAAGCTTCCATTAGCATAACACATCTATTCTTCCTGCCCCTAATTATTCTTTTCCCATAAGAGGAAGAATGGCTGCATAATCTTTCCTGTCCTCCCTTTTCTCTGGGGCAGTCCTGCCCATGGCAAGGCCTCCTCCATGCGGCTGTGCCATGGCTATGCCTGGGGCTTTGCATCCAGGGTAGCGTGATTGAGCCTTGTCATTTCCAAGCCCCCTGAGACTGGATGGGCAAATCCCTGGTCAAATAGGGCTAGGTATTAGGAAGCCTATTAATTCCAAATACATAATAATCATCTTTCAGCTCAGACTTTATCAGCAACATGGAGATTTGCTGGATTCTTGCCTGTTTCTTTGTTGATCCAAATTTGGGTAGGAAATATGAGTATCAAACCCACACTGAGACCCTTTAGTAGTAGACAAGGAGTAAAATATTTGGAATCAAAATAACCTACAGAGATTCTTTTAACAGGTCTAGGATTGGTCACTACAGGCAACAGGTTTACAGCAGGATTTTCAGGCATTTGAACTTGCAGCACGGGGCAGTCTTCTCCAAGATAGAAGCCTGTGTTTTTGAGGTGAATGGTTATTTCAGTCATGAAAGGTATAAGCAGGCAGGAAGGTCTTGCCACTGAACAAGAGGTGGCAATCACATGCTAGTTTTCTACTATTCGCTCTACAGTGAATCTTGAAATTCATGGGCAGAGCTTTCCTAAAAAGTTGCAGCTTTAGGAAAAGTATACTTAAAGAAATATTTGGTCCCATTAAAAGCTCTCCTTGAAGGGGCGACAAGGACTATGACTGCTTACTTTACTGTTTTTCAGATAGGTAAATTCTGGAGGGAGAGTAGAATAGAACTGTTTAAATGACAGACCCTGGAGGACAGCCTGGGTTCAAATTCCAGTTCTCTCATTTTGAACTGTGATTTGGGGCAAATTATTAGGACCCTCTGTATTTTATTTTCCTCATCTATAAAATAGAATGATGATAATAATATTAAATCCCTCTCAGAATTTGTTCAAGTGAGGTGAGTTAGCTACATACATCTTCTGACAAACAGGGATCTCTTAGTAAGTGCTAACTATGACTCTTTTATATATGCTACTGAGAAACAGTAAAGCTCCAAACTGTCTATGTTAAGAAAAACTATACAGTTCTAAAATTACCAGAACTGTTGCGATTTAAAAAAAAAATAATGTTCAGAATTGTCATGAGGGCCAATGAACATCAACATTAAAGGGTAAACTTTGAATTCAAGTAGGATGTCTTTTAGCCAATATCTTATACATAGTCTTAAGTTATCTTCCAATTTGATAATTCTGTAAATTCTATCCCTAGGATAAAGTTTCAGGAACCAAACTATGTATTAATCCAAAGAAAAGTAGTGGCCTTATTAATAAAATAGAAAGAAACAGGAGTTATCTAGTTCTAGGTATGCTGTAGGTATATCTGTAAGAACACCACTTCCATGGTAAAAGAAAAACAAAACTCAGACAAAATAAAATTCATATACTTTTATGAGGCCAGTAAAGGGTAGTAGATAAAAATAAGCTTTGATGCACTGAATTCCAGAAAGAAATATCTCTTCATAGGTAAACAGAGAGCAAGGGAAATTTCTATATCTGGGAGTTCATGTGGATGTCTGAGAACAGTTGTATCTGTCATAGACAAACAGAAATAACAGCAGTAATGTGAAATCAATCAAGTCTTAGAACATAGTGTGGGATAGCAGGATGGATTGGAATCTGGAAGAAATATAAACACAAAAGCAAAACATTCAGCCCAAAAAGTCACATACACACAGCTCAAATTATGACAAGAAAGCATCAGTGGAAAAGAAATGTTAGGTAGAGATAAATAACATCATGAACATTTCCACGGTAGTTGAATCCAGAGGCCCAGTCAGAATAAAACCCAAAAATATATGAAATAGTAGCCAAACCATCCCAGCTTAAATATTTGAAAACTTAAAAATGTAAAGGCTTGAGAGAACAGAAGTTAAGCTCATCACAGGTGAACTTTAATCTAATTAAAGATGTAGATGAGACTTACCCTGCTCACTTTAAACACCAGATTGTATACAGGAAAAAAAAATTGTATTTTCTGGGAAAATAAGATAAGACCAAAATGTTATACTTATCGCACACTATTGTTTTATAAAATATGTCTCGAATAGCATTTTTTTTAAATTAAGAGCTTTGCAGAGAAGCAGGACAATATTTTCCATAATTAGAGAAAAAATAGTCAATAGAAGCAGACTTATAGATGACAAATTTGTTGGAATTAGCAGCTCAGAATATTTTTAAATAACATTGCAAATATTTTAAAGAATTTACAGGAAAAGTTGTTGATATAAAAGGGTAAGAAGATGCTTCACTTCAGAATAGAAGCGAGAAATATAAAAACCAAAAGGACTTAGTAGAAATAAAATATACAGATTATTAATAAAACTTCATTGGATGAATATCGACAAATTAGATATGACGGAAGCAATGATAAATTAACTTGAGAACAGGTCAACAGAAATTATTCTAATTTAATCATAGAGGAAAATAAAATTAGAAAACAAAAAGAATAGACCATCTGTAACCCATGAGAAAATATCATCTAATACATAGTCCTAGAATTACAGGAGTAATATTTTTTGTTTTCAAAAAAAAAATTGAAAGAAAATAGGTAAAACTGCTATCAATCTGAAAAAAATATTATCAAACCACATATCTCAGAAGCATAACTAACTCTAAAAAAAAAGCCATCTGAGACACATCACTAATAAATTGTTGAAAATAAAAGATAAACAAATATTTTAAAGCAGTGAAGTAAGAAAGACAATACATACAGAGGAACAAGTAAATTCAAGTCTGGATTCTCGTCCAAAAACAAACACACCAAAAAAATCATGAATATGTGCAGAACTCAATTAGAAATCAATAGCAAAAAATAACTAAAAAATACCCCCAAATTGAAAAGGTAACCACAATCTTCTAAATAACCTATTGGTCACCTAAGTCTAAAGAGAAATAAAATATTTCCAACTGAGTGATAATGAAAACATAATAATCAAAATTTATGGGTAAAAGTAAACCTGTCCTTACAGAGAAATTTTTAACTTTAAATGTTTACATTATTACAAATATCAAAAAACAAAGCTTCTACCTTAGAACAGAAGAAAAAAAATACAAAGTTAGTAGAATAAAGGAAAGAATCCCTTTTATTCGGAGTTTAAATACAGGGAAAGAGAAAGCTAATGTATCATGATTGAAATCAGAGCCATAGTTTGTGTTAGAAGGTGGGGAACAGAATTGATCAGAAAGGATACAGTGAATGCCGTGGGGTGATAGAAATGTTCTATATTTTGTTTCAGGTATAGGTTATACAAGTGTATACCTTTTCAAATTCACCAAAAGTTTACTTATAAGAATTGTAACTTTCATTTTATGTAAATCATTTCAATAAAAAAATTAAAAAGTAAGAGCAGTGTATTATAACGAAAATATGTATGTCATCTTTTCTGGGTTGAGGTAGTTAAATAATTCAGTAAATTAACTGTAAACCCAAAGGAGAAGTAGGCTATTTTAAAAAGCTGTTGCTCACTGTAACTCTATGATTCAAGTTTACTTAGGAAATCAAAGAGGTACTGAATCTGGTGAAAATATGAAAAATGAAGACTAGTTAAAAGAAGATAGAATGACTAGGCAGAAAGATGAAAAGATATTTCTTACAGGAAATGCTGTGACCTTAGATGGGACTGAAAAAGTAGTGATATTGAAATTTAAACTAGATAGGGAAAAGAAGTAGCTGTAATTTTTACAAAGGTATTCTAAGAGTATTTTAGTTCTTATTTCATGGAAATGACTGGGGCATATAACATTAAAAGTACACTTTGTGAAAGGATTGATAAGGCAGATTTCATAAAATTAAAAATTTCTGCTCTTTGAAAGACATCATCAAGACAATAAAAAGAAAAGCCACAGCCTGGTAGAAAACACTTACAAAAGAAATATTTGAAAAAAGGACTGCTATGCAAAATATACAAAGAACTCTTAAAACTTCATAATAAGAAAACAACCCAATGAAAAAATGGGCCAAAGCCAACAGATCAATGAAGAAACAGAGGGCAAATAAACATATGAAAAGAGGCTCGCATCATGTCACTAGAGAAATGCAAATTAAAACAACAGGGAGATACTACTACACACTTTTTATAGAGCCCAAAATCCAGGGCAAAGACAACACCAAACATTGGTAAGGAGTTGAAAACTTCTGTCCACACAAAACAGAAGCAACCAAGATGTCTTTCTGTAGGTGGATGGATAAACTGTGGTACACCCAATGGAATATTATTCAGCACTAAAAAAAGAGAGAGCTATCAAGCCATGAAATGAAAGAAATGTAAATGCATATTATTAACTGAAAAAAGCCAATCTGAAGAGGCTATGTATGTGATTCCAACTATATGATGCTCCAGAAAAGGCGAAACTATGGAAACAATAAAAAGGTCACTGCCAGAGCTTAGTGGAGAGGGAGAGATGAATGGGGGAATTTTAGGGCAGCGAAAATACTTTGTATATTGTAACCGTGGATGCCATTATACATTTATCCAAACCCACAGAATGTACAACACCAAGAGTGAACCCGAATGTAAACTATGGACTCTGGGTGGTAATGATGCATCAGTGTAGGTTCATCAATTGTAACAAATGTACCACTCTGGTGGCAGATATTGATAATGGGGATCACCCTGGCAAGTTGGGGCAGAGGTACTTCAGTTTCAGAAAAATCAACAGCAGCTTCAGGAGTCTACTAATGATGACTTGGCAGCTGACACAAAAACAGGGACACAAACACATCTTTTTCCAGAATTTAGATTTCGGAGGACTTAATTCCACAGCAAGAAGTGATGGCATCAGCTGTTGTGTCTCCAGGGTTCACAGACAAAAAGCTCAAAGAGAAAATGGAAATTAAGTGGTTTAAATATGTTTCTTGGGGGAGGGGCTTGAAATGAAACCCAGGTTTGGCTGTCAGTATCTCAAATTTATAAACTTTGTGAGAGGACAGTAATGACTTAAGTGCTATTCTCTGACAGAGGAGAATGCAATGGATGAATTTTTTTCAGGCTATAAATATGGCATGAAAAGTAAAAATTTAATGAGGAATTTCCTCAGTTGAGTTCTCATTCCACGGACTGTGGATATATGGCACAGGTTGGCCAGCATCCTGGCTAAGAAGATTTTTTTTCCACCCTCCCTCCTTTCATAATTGAGTTTTTCCTATGGTCTTCTGCAATCCTAAGTAGTGAGATTTAGGTAAATAATTTTATTTTAGGTAAATAATTTTATTTTAGGTAACCAGGTTTGATTTCTACAATTTTGCCATTGGGATCCAGTCAGGCTATCTTTTTTTGTTCTATTAACTCTTTGTTCTCTTTAAAACTGAGGATGAAGAGAGGCTTGATGTTGACCTCATCTTCTGAATTCTAAAGGAACTAAACCCATTCCCCTGAGATGCAGGCCAGACTTCAGCTGCTAGAAAACCCTGCCCCACCCAGCTTAACCCCACCTGGAAAATCTTTCAGGATAAGATTAGGTAAAATACAACATTGGGATTTGGAGGAGGGCATTTATTCTAACTGAAGAGTTTTGGGCAATGAACTATTTAATCCCAAGAGTGAAAAAAAAGTGCTTTTGAACTTTAATTTCTTTGGTCTTTCAACCTCAACATGTAAGGCTTTGACATTCAGTTTCATCCCCCTGAAGAGGTGGGGAACATGCCAGATACTGCACCGTGACCAAATGCAGGTGGAAAACAGCCGGTGCAGGCAGGGCATTTTTAGTCTTTGGTGCTGAGTGGCCTGGGAGATAATTATGAACCATTGTAATGCACTTCAGGACCTTGTAACAAAGCCAGCACTGCGTCCAAGTGGTGTCAGGGAGCTCCATTCACAGGAGCAATCGTTGGTCTGGAGGGAGCGGTCTCGCAGAGGCAGGAGAGGTGCCACACTTCCAGGCTGGCCAATTTCTCTCAAAGGACAGCACACTGCAGCCTACCAGGCTTTGAGGAAACAAAGGACATCAAAGAAAACATAAAACGGTCAGGGAGAACTTAATCCATCTCTGAAAGGTGGAGGAAGGTACATTTGAATTGTTCCCTATTCTTTCGCCCGTCATCACAGAAAAAAGAGAGGTTTCTTTGGTGAATTTACATGTTCCCAAGCATGCGTGGTTCAGGCCTTTCCTTCCCTTTTGTCCTGGAAGAAAAGGCCTGATTTATCATTGCTCTTCCTTGCTTTAAGTTTTAGAGCCATAGGATCTGCCGTGGCAGGGAAAGCTTAGGTTTTTCTAGCACAGTCTGACTGGTTGGTAAAGTTCAACTTATTTGCTGTTCCCTGTTAGTCAGCTTAGCGTTGCCACATACTCAAGGTATACTCTCCAACCTAACATTATCAGGTGATACAGCGAATATTTTTCCCTTCTGTCTGACCACTGCCTCTTCCTCTTTGGTTGTGAACATGGGTGGTGAAGAGATGCATTGACTTATCAGGCCCCTCCAAGCCCTTACATTTTGTGTTGAGGAAGAACAGGAGCGATAGGAGTTTTAATCGTAATAGAACAGAAGGCTTTTGTGTCCAGCCATGCAGATTGCCATCACCCAGACGCTGCTGGGAGAATTATAGATCTTTGTTCTTCCAACACTTGTGTTGTCATCTCTGTACAAAAGAAAATTCAGGATGGCATATGGGATGATACTGAAATTTATACAATAGAGATGAGCAAAACAGAGATGCTCCAAAACTGAGCGACAACGGAAATGTCATCTCAAACTGTAATTTTGATTCCCAGTGAGTTAATAGACATAGGGAAAGAAAGAGGGGAACAAAACATACAGTAAAAAACATCTGTGACAGACTAGATCTGCTTTTTCCTGAGTTATGTACCTTCTATTCAGTAATTCCCACAAGCGTCATTTCAGTCCTATGATTACATACATTTCAAATACCAACCCATAAAAATGTCAAAAAAAAAAAAAATTGACACAGCTCCTGAGTGGAAGAGTTAACATTCAATCCAGCGTCGTGATCTTTGCATTATTTGAGGCAGATAGTAGGACCATCTCATGCTCTCTTCAACTTCTTGCTCATTACAATGAGAATATGTACCCGTCATTTACATTTTTCATCCTGATGGCAAGTAGTAACAGCATGTTTCTTCTCATGGTATATGCTATCATAAGAGCAAATAAGCTACTCTAAATATAAAGCAAAAAAATGATAGAGAAGAATGTTCTACTTGAGACAGAATGGCTTTGCTCAACAAGGTAGAAATTTGCAGCTAGAAAAGTGGCAATTGTTATTTCTTCACCCCTCATTAATGAGTGAAATTGGAACGAGGAGTGACTTGGAAATTGAGAAGGTCACACTTAACATACATAGTTGAACTATTTTTTTTTTTCGTTTTTTTTTCTGTCTTTGTTGAGTTTTTTCTATTCTGTTAAGTCACTCTCAAGAGACAATTTTAGACATACTCGTCTTAGAGGGATTCCACTATTTTATATAATTTTGTCTTTTCATATCACAAAGAGACAACAGCCTACTAATGATGTATATTTGATTAACTAAGAACATGTGCCATATGGAGTCACTGACAGACAATGTTTGTGATAACTGATTAGTAACCTCACTTCTATTGATGTAGTATATACACAAATTCCCTTCAGGCTCTGAACAGCCAAATCAGAGGCAGAAGAAGGCAGGCATTTAACAAACTAGCAAAAGTTACGAAATCATTCCTCTCAAGAAAAAAAAAAACATCATATGTGGTAACAGAAATTACCATTAAAATTTCTCTTAGGGGAAAAATATTTTTTTGTTTTCTCTATTTTAAATAAAATCCCAATCTCCCTGATTGTACATTATATGAAATTTCCATCCACTCAGAGAGCGCTCATTTCACATCTCATCTGTTCTGTGAAGGAGATGGGAAAATCATTCTCGCCTTTTTCCCCCCCCCCGTTAATAGCATTAAGAACCCGTGGTGAATTGCACATTTACAGTCCAGGATTAACCATTCTGGCATTTTCAGAATATTGATTCACTGAAGTCCTCTTGTTCTTTTGCATTTCGGACTAATATCCATAGAGCTCCATGACTGTGTCATCCTCTAGGTATTTATTTCAACAAATCTTGCTCCTAGAAGCAGTTTTCAAAATCAAAAAGCCAGAAACTTAGGCCAAAAAGGAAAAAATTAAGAAACTGCTAATCAAGTTCAA
>CAUYSK010020625.1:0-18349 GCA_963575035.1 Avahi laniger
AGCTGGGACTACAGGCATGCGCCACCATGCCCGGCTAATTTTTTCTATATATTTTTAGTTGTCCAATTAATTTCTTTCTAATTTTAGTAGAGACGGGGTCTCGCTCTTGCTCAGGCTGGTTTCAAACTCCTGAGCTCAAACAGTCCGCCCGCCTCGGCCTCCCAGAGAGCTAGGATTACAGGCGTGAGCCACTGCGCCCGGCCAACAGTATTTCTTTAGAAGTCTGTGGAGAGAGACAGGGTGCAGGGAGGAGAGTGGTGGTGTGGTAGAAGAACATTCTGGATTGGGAGTCAGGAAATTTGAGTTTCAATCCTTAATCTATTACTCAAATGCTATGAAACGATGGGTACCTTATTTAAATCTTTCTAAGCCCTGGTCTCTTCATCTGCCAAAATATAGTAAAGATAGTACCTTCCTAAGTATCTCTATGGGCTACAGAAATGCAAAACATTTTAAGTGATAAAATGGCATATATTTATATACGACTAACTTGTTATTTGCAATAGGAAAGGAAGAAGAACTCGGCTAAGAAATAGATAAATGCAAGAAAGGTTAATTTTCTTTTCTTCGTGACGCGTATCAAAAGGTTGCTGGGGCCTTTTTCAAATTTTCCTGCAACACCCAGCCTCGAAAATAGTTACCTACAGAACAGAGATGATATAAGTCTTTGTGGATATATGGGAGAGACTAAAAGATAGAAGCTAAATTCTGGCAACTTTACTCCTTACATCAAGAAGCAGCAGCAATCTATTTGCTTCCCATAAATCCTTAGGCACCCTAAAAATTGGAGCATGCACTAATTTTCAAGGTTCCTGAAATAGATAGTCCTGTAACTGAAATGAAAACGTAACTGGTCTCTAATCTTACCTATGAATCAATGCATGAGAATGTAGGTAGGCTAGTCCATGCAAGGCACCGTGAGTAATGGCAGCAATCTCTACTTCCTGAAGTGGTTTCTTATGAACTGAGGAAGGAAAAAAAAAAGTCAGGCGTAGATGATCAGTTTCATTACTCTTTTTATTATTTTATACAGCTATACCAGAGTGAATTATATACTTTCTCAAATGACAATTTGGGAACACATTCACCTAAATACACAGGATATGTATTTTCTATAGAATAGCAATAAATGATCAGATAACAGGAAACCCAAATGGATAAAAATAAACAAAATGACCCTTCAAAACAAAATAAGATAAAGAATACTGATATTCATTTAATAACGCATTGTTAATTTGCTTATCAGTTGCAAGTCAAAGCCCCATGAATTCGAATTGATCAGGCCCAAGTTTATCAGTCCCTTCTAACATTTTAAATGTCTGGAGTGTTCTAGGTTACATTCTTCTTCTCTGCCACAATGCCATCTTTAATTACCCCTTCTAACTACAGGTTTTCATTATTTGTGAAAGCAGCTAATGAGCAATTTCTATTCAGAGATCAAGGATGATGTAAGAGATTTTTTAATGTAAATTTTTAACACAGCCTCTGGTTATAACAGCATTTGCAGAGAAGTGGGTCAGTCAAGATATTTGAAAGGGTTAAATTCCAATATGATTTGGTACTATATGCCTCTCTTTCATACATGCTCATGAATTTGATGTTTTTGGTCACATATACCACACCACATTAGCCAAACATTTTAGCAGTACCTTCCCTGGATTGGCCATGAACTAAAACAGTGAGAAGGCTGCTAACATCACTCAGACACTTTCAGTGACACTGCAGAGATGAAGTTTGCATACCTTGTTGACACAACCTATAAGTCCAAGCCATCATCCACTTAGGTTGCCCAAACTATACTTTAATATAGCAGTAGATAACATTCTGATCAAAGTAAACCAGAGAGTATAGTGCTTTCATTCTTACCTTCTAACAAATCAGAGGCTGAGCCTAAGCAATATTCCATCACCAACTGTAACAGATTAAAATAATAATCAGAACAAGGAAGGTTAAGAAGAAACTGCTGAAACCAACCAACCACCCACCCAACCAAGGAACTAAGAACACTAAGAGAATAAATATTTTGACCAACCTGAACTTAGACTGAATTTTGGTCATCTGGCACTAATTGATTTTTATAATTCTCATCATTTTTGGTTTTGTTATTTTTTACTTGGAATTAGCCTAAAGATTATAAGGGGACTGGAAACAGAAATATTTACTGTAAATGGTCAAACTAAGATTGACAATTTATTTACTAACTTCCACACCTCCTGTTTCAAAAAGCATTTAGGGTGGCTAGGCTGTACTATAAATTAAACTTTGTAATTTAGAAAGGGACAAACAAATACATGACTCAGTAAAATCTATACTGGGAAATACTAGTTAAATAATAGAAAGTACTTGTTAAATAAAATAAACCAGTAAGTAATAAATTCCTTATTTTCACATTTTAAAAAGTTATAAATGAGAAACAGATATCATTTTGAACTGAATCTAAAGATATAGCCTGCTATGTATCATTACATTAGCTTGAATCCCTGAGAGATATGAAAGATTTAAATTTGTATCTTAAGGCTGGGCGCGGTGGCTCACACCTGTAATCCCAGCACTTTGGGAGGCCAGGGCAAGAGGATTGCTTGAGGCCAGGAGTTAGCGACCAGCCTGGGCAACACAGCAATATTCCTGTATCTACAGAAAATAAAAATAACATATTAGCCAGGCATAGTGGAATGTGCCTGCAGTCCTAGCTACTTGGGAGGCTGAGGCAGCAGGATGGCTTACGCCCAGGAGTTTGAGACTGCAGTGAGCTATGATCAGGCCAGTGCCCTCCAGCCTGTGCAACAGAGTGAGACTCTGTCTCTAAAAAAAAAATAATGAAAAAAAAATTTATATCTTAAAATACTTATAGAATACTATTATTAAAATAGTATTGATATTTGTTTGATTTGCAATCTTGGGAGGCTTTCTAAAAGCAAAAATGTGAAAACTGTACTCTCATCCTACATTTTTTAGGTGTCCAAGACTATTGATTTGTAGCCAAGGTCAAAATTATTAGTGCTCAGTGACCAATATCCACATATATACACGCAAGCACCAACACTCCTACAAATTATTATTTTGTTATTCTAAAATACAGCACAAGCTCATTATGAAATATAAATTTCCTATAATCAACTAGACATAACCAATATCAACATATTGATTCCTTTCATTTTAAAAAAATTAATATGAAAACATATTTATATATTAGGTACCTTGTTTTATTTGAATAATTTAAAACAATGAGAAGTTTAGAAGTTTAAAATTTAGAAACTTTATTATAGCTTTATAGTTATATATTATAATCAATGTATTACATACAATATCAATACATTAATATCAAAATATTATGTCAATATATATTAATAAAATATTTTATAGAATTATAATATATTAGAATGCAATAAATATAATGATAGAATTATACTATAACAATATTATATATTATACATAATAATATCTTATAGTTATATATTTGTGCATTATATACCTTACATTACTGGAACACTTCAGAATATGAGAGGTTTAGAAGTTTAAAGTTTAGAAACTTTATTATAGTTTTCTGCTTGACATTAAAAACAGATTCAGAAACATTAATCTTATTTCTTATTGTGAAATGAAAGATTCCACATAAGTAAATATTATAATGAACATTATCCTTTTATGTAGGCTACTTTTTTCTTAAAACAATTTTGATGGAAACAGTTCTAAATTTTATCACATAATTTTCTAATTTTTTAAATTGAGCAATTGAATATGTATATATGACTTCCTTAAGCTGAGTGTATGGAATATGAACATAGAACTTTAGAACTTTAAAACTGAATAGAATATGTTCACAGTTGAATTTATTTTAAAAATTATGTGTTTAAAAACTCAGCATTTTTGTCACAAATATTTTTTTCCCTGTTATTCTACATGAGCTGGTAGTTTGCACCTGACACTTAACAACTATAGCTACCCTGCCTTTGAACTATTAGGTCTGTCTTCTAGCTTCCTTGATTTCTTCCTTGTAATCAAATTATTCTTGTGTCTGTATGTGTGTCTTTAATGATTCAATTCTGTAGAGCTCCTTCTAATTGGTTTATCAAATCAGCTGTGGACAAAAATCAGGTTATTAGCACTCTATGTAATCTAGGAGTAAATGGGCTTCAAATAAGAGTTTTGAGGATTTTCTCCAGACTTGAAACACATGAGATGTAGCACTTGGATTTTGTTAACATTTATTCTGTCCACTTCAAATCCCTTTCTTAACTCTTTCAAGATAGCTGAGTTTGCTAGAGAACTGATTTCTAGATAATGAGATACTCCTTTGCTTAATTTCTTCTTTTCAGAATGGAAACAATCGCTCTATTAATAGATATCTTAAAAGTTGCTTGGACAGAAATGTTTAAGTATACTGTTTGATAGTCTGTTTGGGAACAAAAATTTCATTCCCTAATTAGAGATCTCATATAGGAAAGGACTTGGTATACCATGAGCACACAATAAATGCTAGTTAAACTGGACTTTAAGTTGAAATGTGCAATTTGATAAAATACAAAGTATAACATTTCCAATTTTAATTGGTGCTTAATGTGCCAACATAAAAACAGAAACACAATCATGGAAAATACACTAAGAAGATGAAATGGGACAAAAGTCTTTTTATTTTAATCACACGATAGTCCTTGTTTTGTAAAAATTACACAGTGATGAAAATATCAAGCCCAATTCAAAATTTTTATTTAACTGGAGTGAGGGACGAAAAATAATGAAGATAAAAATTCTAGGATGAGAATAAAAGGCTATACCTTTTACTTTTACAAATAAGTGATTATAAAATTATGTTAGCTTTTCACCCTCTCTTTGTTGAGTGTTTATCAAATGGAATTTCCAACAAGCTGGATATCATATTTAATCTCATGGAATGTACACCATCTGACACACCAGGGTGTTAACAGATATTAAATAATGATAACGAAAGTCAATGAACAGAAATGGCACTGATAATTTTACAGATCAAATAGATAATATAGAAAAAGAAAAAATAGGAAAAAAAAAGATAATAGCGGTCCTTAGACTTACCCAAGCAGTGTGCTCTTTCAAGTAACAACCTTTGTACTCAATGGTATTAGGATGCTTCAACTGTCGTAAAAATTTAACTTCCTTAAGAATATCTTGCCATTTCTATTGAAATCAGAAAGGAAATGTTTTAATTTTTAAACTGAAAATAATATGTTATTATCAAGTATACATATATAATATCCTTTTTATTATTTTAAGTAAACAAAGTAAATGTCTAATAAATGAAGAAGCTATTAAAACTTGTGTTCTTTAGTTTGCACGTAAATGTAAATCTATCACCCAATAAATCATTAAAAATTTATTACATGCACCTATGTTTTATTCTGCAACATAGTTAATTGAGCTAGAATATTAAAAACTTAAAAAAAATTTTCAGTGTGCACGGAAGTCCTACAAAATACAAAATACTCCAGGAACTTTTATTATAAGCTCTGTAAGAGGGGGAAAAAAAGAACTGTGATAAAAAATGTTTAAAGATTCATACTAATTTGCTTGTATCAATTTAGGTTATACAACTATATCTTACCTCATGTGCCTGCTTCCCACTATAGGACATTTTCTTAATTGCCACCACCTCATTGGTGCGAGCATTCGTAGCCTGTGTTAAGAGGGTACAAGAAAAAATAATTAATGTTTCAGTCAGTTTAACTTAAATATTTGACTAGAGACATTAGTTGATTAATTAATGATTTTTAAGACAGGGTTTCAGTCGGTCACCGAGTTAGGGTGCAGTGGTGTCATCATAGCTCACTACAACCCCAAACTCCTGGGCTCAAGAGATCCTTCTGTTTCAGTCTCCATAGTGGCTGGGACTACAGGTACATAATCACCACACCTGGTTAATTTTTTTTTTATTATTTTTTGTAGAGAAGTCTTGCTATGTTGCTCAGGCTGGTCTGTTCTCCTGGCCTCCCAAAGTGCTGAGATCATAGGCATGAACCACTGTGCCCAGCCTGACTACAGATTTTTAAAACAATATTCTCACACTTCAGCATCACAGTTTAAAGATGCTTCAACTTTTGATAGGCTAGATAGACATTTCCACTTCTACATTAAGGTATAGCTTCTTGGCCGGGTGTGGTGGCTCATGCCTATAATCCTAGCACTCTGGACTCAACGACAGTCCTTAGAGCAGTGCTATCCAGTAGAACTTTCTGTGATGACAGAAATATTCTATACTTACACTGTCCAATATAGTGGCATTGAAATGTGCCTAGTGTGACTGAGGAAACAGATTTTATTTAAATTTTATTTAATTTGTGTTAACTTAAACTGAAATAGTCACATGTGCCTACTGGCTACTGTATTTTTTTTTTTTTTTGAGACAGGGTCTTGCTCTGTGGTGTCATTATAGATCCCTGCAACCTCAAACTCCTGGGCTCAAGCAATCCTCCTGCCTCAGCCTCCCAAGTAGCTGGGACTACATGCACGTACCACCATGCCTGGCTACTTTTTGTAGAGACAGGGTCTCGCTCTTGCTCAGGCTGGTCCCAGACTGGCTACTGTATTGAATAGTGCAGTAGAAGGTAAGATTAATGCTAAGAGGGACTTTCACTTTCAGGGTTATTTGTATTTTATAATAAGAATTATATATACCCACATTTATGTATGTATTTGTATATTTTTCATCTATAAAGGTTGCCTTGTCTCATAATTATTTTTGCTTGTCTTCTCTATACCCAAAATATAATAATTCATTGAAAGTACACATGAAAACCATAAATAACTCAAGTAATAGTCTTTTCCTCTCAATTTACTTAAGATACTTAAAACAAACTAGTTTTCTTAAAATTTTTAGAAAAATAAACACAAGTCATTAAAATATTATCTCTGCATCAGTGCCACAGCCCTGATGGCAGTAAGCTATTTCACTTGTTTGATATTATTATTGTGGACCAATAAAGCTATCTCAGTGGTTCTGAAGTAAAAGATTGGAATTCATTGACTGAAAAATCGAGTTACCAATTTTAGAGAAAAATGTATAACCATTTTCTTAAATATAACTAATTTAAAAGAAAAGTGAAGCTCTTCAGATATGACAATGGTTTATGATTTTTTTAAAAAGGTTAATTCAAACAATAACTTACTGATGTAAAAAGAATTCATCTACAGATTCTTACTGAATGTCAAAATGCAAAGAAAATCAAAACATAGTAAAAAAATTTTTTTACAAGCATTAAGATAAAAGAACCTATTATATATAAACAAGATATATACTAGTTATAATTTTCAGATCTGCAGGACTCCACAAAAGCATACTTTAGATATTTTATTGATTTAGAAGGTATAGACTGAATTTTGTTAAAAACAAAAATCTCTCATATTGTTCTGACTTTTAAACATTAAGCTAAGACTGTCTTTATATGACAGTAACAAAGAAATGCAGATATAAATTCAGTATTAATAACAGTACAGGTTAGAGGGACTATATCTGAAAAGTGAGTGAATATTTTACGCATAAATATATACATACATACATATATATGTGTTGTACAGCTTAAGGAACTTGGGAAAGATTTAGGATATACACAATGAGAAATTTTAACTTGTGGGGCTATTAAAAAACAAATTCTTAACCATTATTAAAAAAAAGAAAAAGCCTACACAAATGGAATCAGATAGTATTATTATCTAATTGCTTATTAAGGTTATTTATAATCAATGTTACTTGGAACTAGAGATAGGAAAAAAGAATCAGCCTAAAATAAAGATGTATTTCTTACATTTATAGAATAATCAACCACTAATTAGAACTTGATGCATTCACTTGCTTATAAAATTTATATACTGGAACAGAGACCTGAAATTTGAAAAACATTTCCATGTTGATTGTTTTACAGACATGAACTTTTTTTTTTTTTTGAGACAGAATCTCATTCTGTTGCCTGGGCTAGAGTGCCGTGGCATCAGCCTAGCTCACAGCACCCTTGAAACTCCTGGGCTCAGGCCATCCTCCTGCCTCAGCCTCCCAAGTAGCTGGGTCTACAGGCATGCACCATCATCCCTGGATAATTTTTTTTCTATTTTTAGTAGAGATGGGGTCTTGCTCTTGCTAAGGCTGGTCTCAAACTCCTGACCTCAAGCCATCCTCCTGCCTCAGCCTCTGGGAGTGCTAGAATTACAAGTGTGAGCCACCATGCCCAGCCAACATGTGTTCACAGTATTAACACAACTTTATACTGGTTAAAAGTCAGAATATGTTACACTGAAACTAAAAAACAAACTAACAAAGAAATCTATGTTTTAGCATAGAGATGGAAACTGTCAATGGGGTGTCAGCTCTCAGTGCTCTGTACTGTGTTATGAATGATTATGGCTTCTATCATTTCAAGTTTTATTCTTGAAACTTACATTCATGTTTAATGCTTCTAATAGTCTCAGTGGTCTCAGTAACTGTTAGCTCACTGATCCCAAAGACCATTGATTAAAAAAATATTTATTGAGAACTTACAATATATTTATGATATTTTCTTAAACATTCTCCAGCTATACTTTTTGCTAGTTTATAGAGAAACATAAAAAATTAAACACAAACTTTTCTTTTTGTCCTTTTCATTGAGCCTCAACTAAAACTAAAAGGCAATTATATCCAGAAAAACAGAACTAAATTATTTGCTTTAGGTAGATTAAGGATGATACGCTGCATTCAACAAGGAAGCACTAGAAACCTACCTACTGTGGAAATGTGTTTAAGTGAATACAAAAATGAACATGCTCAGCCCTTTTTTGTTTTCCTCTAATACAGTTTCCTAATATCTCATTTGTTAATGCAAATTTCAGAATTACTTATGTAAATACAAACACACAGAGATATTTCATCAAGTGAATAACTTCTATTTTCTCTAAATATAACATATACTTTCAGCTGATTGATTCTACAAGAGTTGTGCCAGCTTACAATTCACATTGAGCTTATTCCTTGGCATCATTCTGTGTAAAAGCCGTAACCTACTAAGGGTCTAACGGAATTATAGTGTTTAGGTATAAAAACATCGGTTACTAGACTCTGGTCTTTATGGTTTGCTAGCATGACTATGACTTATGAAAAGTACTAATTAGCGGTACCAAGTTCTCTGAGTTCTTCACAATTTATTCATTCATTCAAAAAATACTTATTAGTTGTTTACAATTTGTCAGGTTTAGGGCTAAGTGCTAGGGGTAGAATCGTGAGTAAATACACTCCGTACCTATCACTCCTCTAGTAGGACAGACACACAATAACAAATAAAATCATAAACAAATGTAAAATTGCAACTGCGACATGTGCAGTAAAGAAGGGTATGTGTTACTATGAGAACCAAAAATGGGGGAATGTGACTTAGGGACGTCAGGAAAGCCTTCTCTGAAGAAATGAGGTTTAAGTTGAAAGCTAAAAGATGAACAGGAGTTAAGAGGGTGAAGATAGAAGGGAAAAATATTCCAGAGAAAACAGTTTATGCAAGATCCTATGAAGGATGATCAAAAGAAGGCAATTAAAGCTACAGCAATGAGA
Source organism: Avahi laniger (assembly GCA_963575035.1). NCBI lineage: Eukaryota > Metazoa > Chordata > Mammalia > Primates > Indriidae > Avahi > Avahi laniger. Next base: position 9,542 of record CAUYSK010020625.1, read on the forward strand.
ATGAAAGGGAATACAGTTCAGGTTTAGACAGGGACCACATCACAAAAGATCTTGTAGGCTGGCTACAGCAAGGATTTTGATCTTAGCCTAAGAATGGGGAAAGCCCTTAAAAGCTTTATAGCAAAAGGGGGGTGTCATCCTATTTACATTTTTTTCTAGCTCACTGAGGTATGCACAGCAGACTGGAGAGAGACCAAAGTGGGCTATTGCAGTTGTCCAAATAAGAGTCAATAGAGTTTTCTTGTTTATAATAGTACGAGCAACAAGAGAAAGAATCTATTACAGTGAGTAAGGAGTAACACATATAAAGATGACTGTGGCCAGAGGGAAAATCCATTTTTAGGGTATTACCTATTTGACCACTATAGATAAAAGGTTGGTGCCTCATGGGTATATATGGGCCCGTACTATTCACTTTTGTATGCAGGCAATATAGTGTTAATGATTATATTTCAGTATCAATGCCACTCAGGTACCTTTATAATTTCTCTAGTCTATTGTCAGCAACAAATAACATATATTTAGTACCTACTGTAAACAAGGGATTGTGCCAGCCTTTAGAGTTGTAAAGAAATATTAGAAATAGTCTTCATCTTCAAAAGGCAACACCCTAGCTAAATAGAAAGGATTTAGCTCAAAAAAGCAAAGAAATCACTAGGTCTTCTGCAGCCTACTACAAGGCAGATTTCATTTTGCCCCTATTACAAATGGCTTGCTAGTAAGCTTCAAAGCATGCTTGGCTTATTGTATTCATTCTGAAACATCAGAACTTTGAGAAGGGTCTGGCAGTTTTTTGAAATACAAGAGTCAAATAGAGACTGGAACCACCCTCTGACTCTGGCCAAGAGAGATTCTGAGAGGATACGTTAGATATAATACAATAAAAGGAAAGTAGGAAAAGATGATTGTAGAATATATTTCTGAGGAAAACGAACAGGTCCCAAATGAATATATACAGAATGTTTCCATTTTTAAAGGTTCAGATATTATACCAGTTCCTGGGGATGTAACAATGAAGAAGACAGACATAATCCCTGTTCTCCTGATGCTTATTATTTAGGGGAAGGGACACGTATGAAGCAAAAAAATCTTATGCATCATTGCTTAATTATAACTGCGATAAATGCAACAAAGTATAAGCACAAGGTGTCATGAGATCATAAAGGAGAGTCCTGATTTAGTGGTGGAGGGTTGAACAGTAAAGGGAATAAAGGGTTTCTCGCAGAAGGAACACTTAAGTGGAAACTTGTAGGATTAATGAGAGTTAGATAGGGATAGGGACGCAATGGGCAGAATTTTCTAGGTGGGGGAATAGCATATATAAAGGCCCTGACGCAGAAAAGAACTTAGCTCACGGTGGAAATGTACAGGGCTCAACTTCACGCTTATAACTTTCTTATACTGCCTTGATAGCAGGGTCAATCGATACAGATACCACCGAATTGAATAAAGCCTAGAATTCTGGAACTGGCTTTTCAGAAAGGACTACTTCCCTCTATCACTGAATTTGCACAATAAACATTAAAACCAAGCATATTTTATGAATAACAGCTATGAGTAGAGAATGTGCAGATTTCAAACTTTCTTAATTTGATCTATCCAAACAACTCCTTTTAATTACTTACAAAATAAACTGCTCCAAAACTTCCATGTCCAATTTCATGCAAACCAATAAAAAGTTCTTCTGGATCATCTTTGTAGAACAGTTCAGCAATCTCTGGGTCCTTTGGTACCCCTTTAGGCATGATGACCAGTATTGCAAGCACTTTGCTTTTTGATATCCCACTCAGCTTTATTTCTCATTGACAATTTCTTTTTTAACAACTCTTCAGTACCTGTAGAAAAATAAGGTTTGCCATTAAATTATTTCTAACGAATTTTGTTTGGTGGCAATACAAGTATAAATTAATATTTAAAAGCATCTTATTCTCACAACTCAATAATGAAAATACAAATAGCCCAAATAAAAAATGGGCAAAGGATCTGAATAGACATTTCTCTGACAAAGATACACAAATGGGTGCTGACACATGAAAAGATCCTCATTATTAGTTTTTAGAGAAATGAAAATTAAAACCACAATGAGGTATCATTTTATACTCACTAGGATGGCTATGAACAAAAAGGTCAGATAAATGTTCGTGAGGATGTGGAGAAATCAGAACCCTCTACCACTGCTGATAGGAATGTAAAATGGTAGAGCAATTTTGGAAAACAGCCTGGCAGTTCATCAAAAACTTAAATATCAAGTTACCATCTGACCCAGAAATTCTACTCCTAGTTTTATATATACACATCCAAGAGAAATGAAAACATATGTCCATGCAAAAACTTGTACACAAATGTTCACAGCAGCATTATTCATAATAATAGCTAGGAAGTAGAATGTCCATTAATGGGTGAATGAACAAAATATGGTATTATCCATACAATGGAACATTATTCAGCCATAAAAAGCAATGAAGTACTGATATATACTGCAACATGAATGAACTTTGTAGACATTATGCTAAATGAAAGAAGTCAGTCAGAAAAGACTACATATCTTATGATTCCATTTATATAAAATTTCCAGAATAGGCAAATCTATGGAGAGAAAAAGTAGAGATTATTGGTCCCCCAGGGCTGGGGGTTTTAGTGGGTAAGGGCTAAAAAGGTACAGACTTTCTTTCAGGGTGATGAAAATGTCCTGAAATTGATTGTGGTGATGATTGCATAACTCTGTGATTATTCTAAAAACCATTCAATTGTATACTTTAAATGAGTGACCTATATAATATGTAAATTATATCTTGAAGATGTTACAAAAATTCATTTTGGTGTAATTAATACTGAAATAATAACAGTTGATATTTATTAAGCACTACTATGTGGCAGGCAATACTAACAACCTTACATATATTATCTCCTTTAATCCCTGTGACAGCTTCACAATGTAATGAGTTTGTTATCTTATTTTTATAGAACAAACTAAGACTTTGAGTGGCAAAACTACTTCCCCATGGCCAGGAAGGCAGTTATTTGTCAGAACCATAATTTAAATCCAGATCTAACAGCAAAGCCCATGCTCTTGATTGACATACGATATTCATACAGTAGTATAGGTAATTAAGCAATTCTTTATTAACCACCGGAAGAAACTGCTATCACTTGGAGGCTATGATAAGTGTCCACTTAAAGAGGCAAGTTATTCTGCTGCTATACAAAACTCTTTGAATTCAAAGTTTCTATTAATAAAAGGACATCATTTTTGACATGCTTATGTACTGATCTGCCATTAGCTACATGCATTCATTTGGTGTAGAGCCTTTTTTCTTTATTTTTTGAAAAATATCAAAATGTCAACTTTCATGTATATTTTTCACTGTAAATAACCTCTACCCCTCTCTCCAGATAATCATCTATTTATTTCAACATTTAAATTTATCATAGGATAGTTTGTGTTTCTTCCTTGTCCAACTAGATTAACTAAGCTAGAAATTTGGTTATTGGCCAATAGATGTATTTTTCAAAATATGAACCAATGGCTTTAATGCTAGAAGAGAATAAGAAGGTAATTAATTAAAGAAGTAAAATTGATGGTACGGAGAAGCATTTTTCTCTTGTGACATGATAGCCTTAGGTGACAATGTATTTAATACATTACTTCATATGGTTAGTCTAGTTAAACCATTAGCATATGTACATCATCAACCTAACTATCCATTCATCTACCCAATTCATTCTTTCATTCAACAAATATTTACTAATTGTTTACTATTTACCAGACACTGTACTGGATGTTGTATAGAGTGGGATGCGGTCCCTGTCCTTAAAAGGGCTTAGGAGTCGAATAGGGTGACAGACATCAAATTATAATGCCACACGTGACAAAATGGTTATAACCGATTGGTATTATGAGGAACAAAGCAAATTTTCTTTTTTTAGGAGAAAGAGTCTCGCTCTGTCACCCGGGCTAGAGTGCAGTGGCACCATCATAGCTCACTGCAACATCAAACTCTTGGGCTCAAGTGATCCTCCTGCCTCAGCCTCCTGAGTCGCTGAAACCACAGGTGCACACCAATACATCCAGCTAATTTTTCTATTTTTTGTAAAGATGGGGGTCTTGCTCTTGCTCAGGCTGGTCTCAAACTCCTGGCCTCAAGTGATCCTCCCACCTCGGCCTCCCAGAGTGTTAGTATCACGATTACAGGCCTCCCAAAGTGCTAGGATTACAGGTTTGAGCCACTGCGCGCAGCCACAATGTTTTTAATATAAGAATATTATATGGTGACTCAGTCTATTTTTGACTTGGAAGTGAAAAAGCATACCTCTTTAGGGAAAATAAAAGTAGTTCATTAAATGTGGATGTATGGGAGAGTTGGAAGGAGAAATCATGGAGCTGGTTGGTGGTAAGTCAAGTAAAATCAGAAGAGGCCTTTTAAATCATATGAAGAAATCTGGACTTTATCCTGAGTTACTGTTTTTATTTACAAACAGCATAATCATCTATGTAGAAAATTCAATGGAATCTCAAAGAGCTACTAGAACTTATGAGTTTATTAAAGTTATAAAATATAAAATCAATACATAAGACTCAATTCTGTTTCTATATATGAATAAATGAAAATCAAATTTAAAAAATATCAGTTACAGTAGCATTGAACATATGAAATACTTAGGGGTAAATCTGACAAAGGATGTGCAAGATCTGTACACTGAAAACTATATTATAAAAATGAAAGAAATTAAAGACACAGTAGAGGTATACATTGTGTTTACAGGTCAGAAGACTCAACATTTTTGTTTAGAAACAGAAATTGAGAAGCTGATTATAAAATTCATATGAAAATGCAAAGGACCTAGAATAACCAAAACAACTTTGAAAAAAGAAGACAAAATTAGAGGGCTAACAAACTAATTTTAAGCTTTATTATGAAGCCACAGTTATCAAGACAGTGTGATACCAGTGTACAGATAGACAAGTAGATCAATGCAACAGAATAGGAAGTCAAGAAATAGATCCACACATTTATGGATAACTGAGTTTTGATAGAAGTACAAAGGCAATTCAGTGGAAAAAGTATTGTCTTCAATGAAAGGTGCTGAAAACAACTGCATAAATACATGCAAGAAAAATGATCTTTGGTCTACACTGACACCATATATAAAAATTAACTCCAAATGGCTATAAAACTAAATGTAAAATTTACAATGCTAAAATTTCTAGAAGAAAACATAGGAGAAAATCTTTGTGACCTTGGGTTAGGAAAAAATGCCTTAGATACAAAATCAAAAGCATAGTCCATACAAGGAAAAATTTATAAATTATACTTTATTTGAATTAAAAATATATGCTTTTTGAAAGACATTTAAGAGAATGAAAAGACAAGTAGCATATTAGGAGAGAATCTTTGCAAAATATATCTTATAATGGTCTTGTATCCAGAAATTATAAAGAATCCTCAAAGGTCAATAATAAGAAAATGACACAATTTTAAAAACAGACAGAAGATTTGAACAGGCACTTCACCAAGGCAGATATATGAATGACAAAAGAAAGATGCTTACTATCACTACTCATGAGGGAGATGCAAATTAAAACCACAATGACATACCGATTAGAATGGGTAACATTAAAAAGACTGACCATACCAGATATTGGCAAGGATATGAGTGACTGGATCTTTCACACACTGTTGGTGGGAATGTAAAATGGTACAAGCATATTGCAAAAAGTTTGGCAGTGTCTTAAAAAGTTAAACATACACCTACCATACGATGTAGTCATTCCACTCCTACGTATTTACCCAAGAAAAATGAAAGCATGTGGCAATACAAAGACCTGTACAAAAATGTTCACAGCAGCTTTGTTTTTAGTAGCCCAGACTGGAAACAACCCAAATGTCCATCAACAAAAGAACAGACAAATAATCTGTGGTACATGCAGACAATGGAATGTAACTCACCAATAAAATGAACTATTGACACATGCTACAACATGGATGAATGTCAAAATAATTATGCTGAGTGAAAGAAGTCAGACGAAGAGGAGTGTATACTTTATGATTTCATTTATATAGAATTCTAGAAAATGCAAACTCATCTAAAGTGACAGAAAGCATATCAGTGGCAACCTGGGGACAGAGCAGGGGTGAAAAGGGGTCAGAGGGAGGAATTAAAAAGGGACACAAGAAAGCTTTTGGGAGTGCTGGACATGTTTATTACCTCCACCGTGATGATGGTTTCACAGATATATATGCTGGTTAAAACATACTACGGTCTTTAAATATGTTCAGATTGTTGTATGTGAGATATACATCAATAAGGTAGTTTTAGAAAGATACAATGCACAAAATTTCCCTACAAATAAAGTAGGGAAAATTCTTGCAAAATATGTGCCAGTTAAAAGCTATTCTCAGTATCAGTGAGAAGTGAACACATATACACACATAAACCCACACACAAATTCAAAAGAGATAAATAGGAAATTCAAAAGCAAAATAGCAGTGGCTATTGGATATGAAACATATGTAAATTCACTAGTGATCAAAGAAGTAAAAAATAATAGTATACACTTAATTTCACCCACCAAACAGGCAAAATAATAGAAAAAAGATACATTTTTTGGGCAAGGACTTAAGGAAATCACATTTTCATATACTTCTTGAAGAGTAGAATGGGTATGCTCTTTGACCCAGTAATACTCTTCTGGGAATTCATACAAGGGAGTTTCTTTTTTGTTTGTTTTGTTTTAGCAAAAGAGGTGAGGTATAAGCACATAGCACACAGAAGGCATATGACAGTTAAGACTGGAAACATCTCAAGTAGGTGTTGGATTTCAGGTAATTTTTTATTTCTGTCTTTTCTAAAATTTTTTGCAAAGCCTGTTACTTCTGTAATTAGAAGAAAAGTGATTTAAAACCTTTCATGTAATTTCAAAATCTAATTATAAAGTACTATAACAAAAATGTTAATATATATATATATTTCCAGAAAATAGAAGAATCAAGAAACTTTAAGTAAGCTCATTTCTTTTAACCAAATAATTCTCAAAATTGTAAGCTATAACTGAGAATAATGAAAACTCTATAAGGAAATAATTTGAAACTCAAAAATTGTTATAAAAGTATTTTATCCCATCCCAATTTTATGAATTCATATTTTTACTTTCCCTTTTATTTTTCTTACAAAAATAACAATTTATCACAGAAAAACCAGAAAATGCAGTTTGGTACCATTTTTTAGGAAAAAGCTAAGTCACAGATTTATGGGCAATACCTTTTAGTGTGTGGCACAAAATATACTGTATTGCTCAGGTTCATTTTAGCAGCAATCTTTTTTTTTCTCTTTCATGACTTCAGTCTTTTAAATTTATGGTGCACCTATGGAAAAAGAAGAGTAAAATATATAATTATAGGATCAAAATTAAAGAAATAATAATTGCTAACATGGTAGTTTTAAATATTTATAAACGTAATATTACAAAGTTAAAATTTAGTCTTTATTTGTTTGCGGATGACAAATTTAAAAGGTAAGACATTCACAACAAAGACACAAGCTACTCTTTCACAAGCAATACCTAGGAAACAGATATGTCATTAGATCTCAGAATCTATGTTGAGGCTTTCACTGGTTTGTGTCCAGGGTAACTCAATAGAGGCTACCAATAGACAGGACTAATCTGACAGTACATAACAACGCTACTGATTCTCTGTCAGTAGGGCTTATATTTTGAATTGCTTTTCCAATAGTCATGATGATTTACATTGATTCATCTACCTTCCCCTTCCCAGGCTCTCCTATGACCAATCTTTCACGTTTTTTGGAGTAATGATTATTTTTTAATTATCTATTAAAGAACCACATGCCCAACATAGAAAATTTGGAAAATATATACTATTATGAAAAAAACCCATAATCCTACCTGGGCAAAACTCCATTAACAATTTGTCATACTTTTCTCCATCCATGCACTTATTTATTTCTTCATGCCCATATTTCTTTTGTTATGCAGCTAAGATATTATATGAATACATATAATTCCATAGTCCACCTTCTTTATCTAACTATATTGTAAGCATTTTGCCATGTCACCGATCACTGTTCACAATGACTTAATGTCTGTCTTACAGAAGAGCCACAATTCATTTACAACCATTTCTCCACAACTGGAAACCAAGGCTGTATTCAACCCTTTGTTAAAATATTAATATCAAAAATTGTGTTTTGAAGATCTTTGTGTGTATTACTTATCTAGGTTTTAGGAGCTCTCCTGGGGATAGATTTCTAGAAGTACAGTTATTGGGTCGAAGAATATAATAGTTTAAAACATATATATTGGAATAATTTTTAGATACTTAACTAGTTTTGGAGATGAAGGCATTACAGAAAAAACACTATTAGGAAAAAGATATCGACTTTCATTCTCACATTTTTCTTGTTGAGCATATCCTAATCTTCTCGCATGCCTATACTTATGAAGTGAACTTTTTCATTATTTTTTGTTATTCCCTCTGATTCTGTCTGTGGAATGCTTTAGACTAATTGGTAGCTAAAAACTTTCCGAATTCAGCATCACATTTTATCTAACCATCGATCAATCAATAACTGCAATGTCTGCAAACTACCTGCTAATTTATTTTATTCTATTCTTTTTACAGCCAAAGCCTCCTTCTGTCACCCAGGCTGAAGTGCAGTGGTATGATCATAGTTCACTGTAGCCTTGAACTCCTGGGCTCAAGCTATTCTCCTCAGCTTCCAAGCAGCTGGGACTACAGATGCATGCCACCATGCCTGGCTAATTTTTTAATTTTTTTTTTTTTTTTT
>CAUYSK010020627.1:0-19312 GCA_963575035.1 Avahi laniger
GATTACAGGCGTGAGCTACGGCGCCTGGCCTGAAGGCTGTTTTTTACGTAGAGGCATCTGCCCAATCTGGAAAAGAGAATTAAGAAACTAAGATAGCTGGACAGACATTTTTAAAGTTTTTTGTGGCTTGTGAGAAAAAAACCTAAAGTCTAGAAGCTAGTATTGGGACATAGTAAAACTTCTCATTTTAAGTTGAGAGTCTAAAAGGTTATATCATGAGTTTATCAGGGTAAATTAGAAACAGACCAGTCCTTGGTCTGTTTCAACCACATGTTGAATTATCTTAATTCTTGAAATTGAATTCAAGTCAATTCTAGATTGTTAGTAACTTTGGATATAGGAAGATAACACAGGACTCATTATTTCCACAGTTTATGCCATTATTTCTCCAATTTTCAAATTAGCAATGTCTGACATTCAACATAAAATAAGCAAGTGACAAGACAACATAGATTAAAATCAAAAGAAATGACCAAAGAAAAAACTCACAGTGTCTATAAATAGTGATGTTATCATATCTCAACTTTAAAATAACTATACTTAATATGTTTCAGGAAATAAAATATAACACTGAAAATTTTGGATAAAAATGTGGTCACTGCAAAAATAAACCACATGGAAAGTCTACAACTGCAAAACACAAAGTGAAATATGAAGAGTTAAAATTAGGAAATAGAGCAGAGAATGTAAACAACAGTGGGAAAAATGCTCCAGGGTTGCATCCCTGGAGCGTAGAAGAGAGACAATAATGAAGCAGAAGCAACATATGATGAGATGGAATCTGAGAAATTTTTAAAGTTAGCAAAAAACATTGTCACATGTTCAATCATTTCTACAGATCCTGAGCATGAGAATCACAAACAAGCAAACAAACCTAGGCTTGTTGTAACAAAACATCTCAAACCAAAAACGAAGAAAAAATAATGAAAGCATTCAGAGGAGAAAAAGCCAAACTGCTTCCAAAAGGATAACTGTTAGAGTGACAAGCCGACTGCAGAACAGAAACAATGAAAGCTAGCCAGTAATGAAATGTTATCTTCAGAGTGCTCATAGTGCTCATAGTAAATAACTGCTTCTGCGAATTCTGTGCCCGGTGAAAATAACTTCGAAAAATAGATAAACAGCATTTTTAGATAAGTAAAAACTGGAAGAATTCATCACCTGTAATCTACACCAAAGACAGAAGAAACATTATTTAGGCTCAAAAGTTGAGGTACAGTAAGGAATAAAGAATAATAAAAATAAGAAACATAACAGATTTAAATGAACAATGTCTATGTAAAAAAAATAATAGCAAAGCCTTATGAGAAAATATGACAATACCATATAAGGGGAAGGGGAATGAATGAAATTAAAATGTTCTAATTCTTTGCATTGCTGTGGAAGAGAGAAAAGGTACCAGGGAACATTAGATTTTGATAACTCAAAGATAAACCATGTAATCTTTAGAGAAACCAACAAAGAATAGTAAGGCCAAGAATTACTACTAACTTAACAGTGAGAAAAAAGTAGAAAAAATAATAAAAATACTTCATTCAAAAGGAGAGAAAAACAATGGAGAACAGGTGAGACAAATAGAAGGGACTGAGTATGACAATAAATGCAAATCCAAATATATCACTAATTATATTAACTGTAAATGAACTAAACTCTCCAATTAGAACACAGTTTGTCAAATGGGATAAAAAAATTAACAGTTTACAAGAGATACATCAAAAACATAAGGTTAAAAGTAAAAGCAGATGAGAAAAGAAATAGCATGCAAACTCTAACCAAAAGAAAGCTTATATGTATATTCACATACCAGGCAACATACATTTTAGGCCAAAAAATACAAATAAAATACAGATGGAGTGTTCAAAACAATAAAATATTCAATTCACCAAGAGGATAAAAATTGTATGTTTACTTATACCTAATAACATAGATGTATATAAAGCAAAAACGAGCAAAAGTAAAAAAATTTCTAATCATAATGGAGAATTTTAAAATGCTTCTTTCAAAAGATGATTGGGCAAGCAGACAGAGAAATAGATTTGTTTTTCAAATAAAACATGAATGGCTACTACCTAATAAGAAACACAGAAACTGTACTCATCAACTGTAAAATATACATTGTTTTCAAGCACACATGGAATATTTACATAAATTGATGACATGCAAGGCCATAAAGCAAGTCCACTCTAAATTTCTAAGGATTGAAATCATATGGAAGATTTTGCTGAGTCTGGAATAGAACTGCAAATCAGTAACAAAAAGCTAACTCGAACAGAATCAACCTAGTGTTCAAAAACAGATGAATGAATGAAGAAAATACGGTATGTATACACAATGGAATACTACTCAACCTTAAAAAAGAAGGAAATTTTATCACCTGCAGCAACATAGATGAGCCTAGAGAACATTATGCTAAATAAAATAAGCCACTCACGAAAGACAAATACTGCATGACTTCATTTATATGGGAAATCTAAAAAAGTCGATCTTATAGAAGTAGAAAATAGAATGGTGGTTACCAAAGGCTGGAGGAGGGCTAGCGGGGAACAAGGAAATGTTAGTCAGAGGGTATACTGTTTCAGTTAAAAGGAATTAGTTTCTGAGATCTACTGCACAGCAGGGTAACTATAGTTAATAATAATAATGTAATGTATATTTCAAAACTGCTAAGAGAGCAGATTTTCGATGTTTGTATGACAAAAAAATGAGATGATATGTATGTTAATTAGCTTGATTTAATCATTCCATATGTATGCATATATCAAAACATCACATTGTACCTCATAAATATATACAAGTATTATTTGTCATTAAATAAGTTAACCAGAAAATCCCTGTTTTTGGAAATGAATATACTTCCAAATGACTGATGAGTCAGAAAAGATGTCATAAAGGAAAATAGAACATATTTTGAAATGAATGATAGTAAAAATACTGTATATCAAACAGTGAGATGCAAAGAAAGATGTATTAATATTAAAGGATACTTTAGAGATTTAAATATACATATTAGATAAAACAAAGTTTTAAAATTCAATGATGTAAGTATCAATGTGTCTATCTCAACTTTTCAAAAATATTTCTAAAACACGTATCTGACATAGGGTTTGTATCCAGAACATATAACAAATTTTACAGCTCAATAATAATAAAATCCCATTTAAAAATGTACAAAAGGTTTGGATATATAGTTCACAAATGAAAATATCTGACTAGCTAATAAGCATTTGAAAAAAATGCTTAATATCATGAGTCATCAAAAAATGCAAAATGAAACCCCAAATGAGATACTATCACACATTATTAGAATGGCTGACATTAAAGAGATTGGCCATACCAAGGGCTGGTGAGGATGGGGGGCAATATTGCTAGTGGGAATGCAAAACTGGGAAATAGTACGGCGATATCTTGGAAAGGTAAAAAACATACACCTAACACAGAACCCGGCAATCTCATTACTAGTTATTTATCCAAGAGAAATGAAACATAGGTGCATATAATATCTTTACAAGGATGTTCATGCCAGTATTATTCATAGATGGCAAAAAATGGAAATAACCCAAGTGGCCATCAACTGGTAAATGAATAAAAAATTGTGGTATGTCTATCCTATGGAATACTATTCGGAAGTAAAAAGTAGCAAAGTATCAATGCATGCAAAGATATGGATGGATCTCAAAAATATTATGTTAAGTGAAAAAGTCAAACACAACAGACTACATAATCTATGATTTCATTCACTTTAAACTCTAGGAAAGACACAACTATAGTGACAGAAGACAGATTAGTAGTTGCCTGAAGCCACTTGTCTGAGCAGGTGATTGACTGCAAAAGAGTTTGAGGAAACTTTTTGGGTGATAGATTTATTTTGTATTTTGTCTGTGGCGGTGTTTCCATGACTGTAAGCAATTATCAAATTTCACAAAATGTATACTTAAAATGAATTTTATTTTACGTAAATCATAATTCAATAAAAAGTAAAATGATTGTAGAAATGCAAGGTTGATTAAACATTTGAAAATAAATATAGCATAAAGAGACATTAAAGGGGAAAAATCATTTGGTCCTCCAAATAGATGTAGAAAAAGCAGGTAAAACCTAACATCCATTTATAATAGTACATTAACCACATAGCATAGGAAAAATGTAAGAGAATTTCATTAACCAGGTCAATAATATCTACAAGAAGACTTCAGCAAACATTATATTTAGTGGTGAAATTTTGAAAGATGAGTGTTTAAAACAAGGATGCCTGCTATTGTCATTTCTAGTCATCATTTCATTGGAGTCTCTGTCTGCCAAAAGGTAATAATAAGAACAAAACTCTTTAGAATTAGAAAGAAAGAAATAAAGCTATGATAGCACAGACGATATGATTGTGTACAAAGAAAATTAAAAACAAATCCATGAATAAATAAGAATAAGCAACATTAGCAAATTTGTTGAGTACTAGGACTATTATAATATAAAATCAAAAGTATAACAGCTGTATGCTAGCAACAAATAGAAAATAAAATTTAAAAATGTTATGTACATTTTTATGTATATTAAAATAAAATATAAAACACTTAAGAATAAATCTAGCAAAATATGTGTAAGATCTTTACATAGAAAACTAAAAAATATTATTGAGAGAAGTTCAAAAAAATAAATGGATGGCTATACGATGTTATGGATTTGATGTCTCAATACTGTAAAGATATTCATTTCCCCACAAAATGATATATATAAAAATGCAAAGGGCCAAGCATAGCCAACACATTCTTAAAGTAAAAGAAGGTGGGAGGACTTATGCGATCACATATCAAAACCTACTGTAAAGCTGTACTAATTCAGAGATGATATTGGCACAAAGAAAACTAGACCAAGGGATAGAATGGATTTTCTAAGAACAGAACAATTTATTTCTATCAAAGATGGCACTGCAGGACAGAGGCCAGAGAAGAATCTTTTCCGTAAGTGTTCTGGGGCAAGTGGATATCCTTAGGGAGAAAAATTGTGCTTTACTTCTACTTCACATAATACATAAAAAAAAAAATTCCAGGTAGATACTTTATCAAAATGTGAAAGGTAGAAACATAAAATGTATAGAAGATGATGGAATATCTTTATCAACTCCATGTAAAGAAAGATTTCATAAACATTACCCCCGTATGCACCAAACATAAAGGAAATGTCAATAGATAGGACAATGCCAAAATTAAGGTATTTCATTAAGAAAGTAAAAAAAAAAAAAGCCACTGAACAGCAGAGAACATTTGCATGACAAGTAACTAACAAAGGGCTAGTGTCTATATTGTATAAAAAACCACCACCAATCAATAAGGAAAATATAGCTTAATATAAAAAAATTGGCAAGGGAGTCAAACAGGCATTTCACAAAAAAGAATATATCCGAATGGCCATAAACATGGAAAAGTGCTTTACTAATCAGAAATTGCAAATTAAAGCCACTATGAGGTACAATGTGTACTCCCAAATAGCTGAAGTTACAATGAGTGACAATGCCAAATGCAGAAGAGGATATGGGGCTACAGAAAGCTGCTTGTATTGATGGGGGAAGTAGGAATCAGTACAATTGCTAATTACCTGTCAGCGTACATATATTAATGTATGTGCGCACTACGGTCTTGTGATTTTACTTTCAACCACCCAACAGGCTTGTGTGTACATGTGCACTAACAGACTGTATAAGAATGTTCATAGCAACATTATTTATTATAGCCGAATACTGGAAAAAATGTGAATGTCCATCAATAGCAGTATAGATAAATTGTGCAATTTTCATACAATACAGATACCGTGTAACAATTAAAATGAATGAATTACTGAGGCATGCAATGGCATGGATGAATCTCACCATCAGAATGTTGAAGGAATAAGCCAGACACAATTCCCTAATAAGGCAGGTACATGAGTCCATTCATAAACAGTAGAAAAACAGGGAAAATGAAATTTCACTGTTAGACATAAAGGAAGAGATCTTCTGGGAGAAGGAAGGGCTTAGTGATGGGGAGAGGACATCAGGGAATGGTTTTGAGATGCTGACAATGTTCTATTTCTTGTCCTGAGAGGTAGCTAATTTTTTACAACTATATTGTGATAATTTATTGGTTTATTTCTGTTTTATGTGATTTTCTGTTTATGTGTTACAATAAAATAAAATAAGGTAAAAATGTAAAGCAGTCATTGGTGACCTTCCAGAGATCAATTTCAGCAATGTTATAAGACAGAAGAGGTTAAAGGAGGGAAAGGCTGGGCAAGATGCAGAAATAACGATTCCAAATCACTTTCAGGGGTGCCTGGCAATGGGAGAAAAGGATGGAAAAAAATTACTATTTTAGTTATTATGGTACATTTTGGCTATTAGTAAAATTTTTTTTATTCAAGAGTAGAAAGAGATAAATTTGCCTTTTTATTTCCCAATACTTTTTAATAAAATTCTATTAATGAAGGTTCCCTATCTTTTATTCGAATGCCTATTAAAATCACACTAATGTTAGATTTTGGGAGAACTAGACCCTTCTTTTGTAAAGAGCTACTTTCATAATTTTGTTCACTCTGTATGACAAGGAGGACTGAAAACTGAGGGAAGGCTGGGGACGTCTCAGCTGTGCAAAAGAAAGATACTTGCAGAGTCTTGAAAAGACTTTATGTTCCCAGCGTGGCATAGAATTCTCTGTGCATGAGGAGACTTTGCTGTATTCTCTGGCCTCTGAAAGTGTCTCAGCACAACCAGATTTTGAAACAACCCATGTGCTGATTGCAAGGGAAATTGGATAAAAGGTGCCTGCTACTACCCTGTACTGTGTGATCTGCTTCCATATTTTAGTCTCGAAAAAAAAAAAAAGTGAAATAAGAGTTAACATCGGCAGAGCAGTAGTTTCTTAAGAGAAAGAGTTCTATCTTGTCCTAGAGATAGAAACAAAGTAGATCATGAAAGAGAAAAGAAACTTCACAGATATCCAGCCAGAAAAGAATTGAGTCGGGAATGGGGTATAATTCTGCTGCTTTGATAGAAGAATTGTTTTATTCAAAGTCCTTTTGGTTGGAAGTAACTATCATTACCAGGACTTCGATCACAGAGTCAGGAAAAATCGATTCATAAATCGTTTCATTTAACTATTTCTAAGAGATGTGGCCCTACCAACCAGAATTTCGTCAGATGAAATATGCAAATCAGCTGATTAGTAGTAGATTAAGTTTACAAAATATATATAGATGGTGCCAATGATCAAGAAAGGTTATTACTGAATTTATTATAAAAGCATTAATGTTAACAATTTGACTTATTGCATCATTTCCTACTGTGGAAACATTTATACCATCCCAGACAATCTGGGGTTTCTATCTCGGCATACGGAAGTGGAAAATATACTCCAAACTCTAACCCCGAAATTCACTTAACCCAAGATACTTGGATCATATTCAGCTTTTCAGCAATAAAGTGAATCTCACACAAATTCACGCAATAACTAAGAACACATACCTGAACATTCTGCTTCCAACTAGGGATAGAATTTTCCTTTAAAACACCTAGTGCAGATCTAACCACGATAGTCCTCAGTACACATATCTTAAATGAATGGGTGACATATTTGATGACTACTTTGAAGAAATACGTCTTTGATTTTCAATTTGTATTTTGCATATTATTGTTTGGAATACTGATGACTTTTGTCTTGCACTCTTAAAGGATTGCTTTCATGTTGGTACTTAAGAGAACTTCATTTTGCTGCTTGCATTTAACCTGTGTATGTCTGCCTTGAGGCACGATAATGATTTTACTCCAATCTTTCTCCAGGACTTCCTGTCTTGTTAGAGAATAATCTTGCATTGCATCAGATTAGAACAAAGGTGGATTTACCACATAGTCTCATCATATGTTACTGGGATATGAACTAATTTTGTTTACATATTAAGTAATTAAATTCATCTATTATTAATCTTAATTTTTCAGTGGCTCAATTTCAACTGTTTTGGAGCTAGTTGGCTAGTTATTAATATTTTCACTTGAGTGGGTAGTTAGAGATTTTGGAGCTCTAAATCTTTGTTAGGTTTGTTAAAGTAACCTGCGCAGTCAGGAAGGCTCTGGCTCAAACAGTAGACAAACTGGCATTAAAGGTGTGTGGTAGATTGATTGATTACACTAACGGCTTCCATCCTACACCCCTCCCTGTACCCACTCCCTTTGCCTTGTAATTAAATTCTTCAGGGCCCCCTGGGCTGAGCGTTCTAACCGTGACTTTGGGCGGAGCATATGACTTACCTTGTATAATGGCATGTCAGCAAGTGTGAGCCAAGCAGAGGCCTGAACAAATGCTTGCATATTTTTGCTCAATCTCCTGCTGTTCAGTAATTTCCATGAGAACATGCCTGGCTGGCCTTTAAGATGAGGCATGTGGAGCAGAACTGAGTTTTTGTTTTCCTAGAAACCCCAGCCTAGGCTGATTAGCCAACAGCCAGCCACCCCCAAACTTGAGAGTGAGCCCAGATAAGGTAAAAGAACCGCTCAGCTGCACCCAGCCTAAACCAGCAACTCACACACCACTGAGTAAGTGAAATGCTTATGACTTTAAGCCACTGAGTTTTGGGGTGGTTTGTTACAGAGCGTTATTGTAGATAACTGATAGAGGGTGGTATTGCCAACATCTAGTTTTATGATTAAATTGATGATGTAACACTTTACAAACTCATTCATTCTGCTTCTCAAATTGTCAGAGCTGGCCAGAAGGGACCTTCAAGATGTTTGAAAGTTAATTGCTTGGAAATACAGGAGTATAAGACAGAGGGGTTTAAGTTGTGACAAAGATTCTTTGCTTGACCCAACTTTGGTTGGGCTCCTAAACCTTCTCCTAGGCCCATCTGTGCATTTCTTTGCAAAATCCAGTTTTAGCAAAGAGCTTTGCTAAGTCAGTTTAGCAGAGTGCCCCCCCTCCCCCTGCCATATCTGATCACTTTCCATATCTTCATATCTGATCAGGCTCCTCATCCTCCACCATCCCTTAGGTGATGTCCGATCACCGTGGCCTGTCTTCAGCAAGAATTTTGTTAGGTTTGTTTAGCCAGAATCCCCACACCCCTGCTGTTTTCTCTTAGTAATTTCCCATCCACTGACCCCACTCCTGATTTATGGCTATAAATTCCTACTTGTCTGTGCTGTATTTAGAGTTAAGCCCATTCTCTCTCCTCCACTGCAAAATCCCTGTGCTTTAACAAGTGTCATTAAATAATTTTTTCTTTGACAATTGTCCCCTCTCTTCTACAGCTGAGAGTGGGCATAGAGTCATGCTTTAGCTTGGTGGCAGCAGTTGCCTCTCTTTTGCCATAGATCAACTTGTCAGCCTAGGGGCATGCAGACGTTGAAAAGTGGTTGTTCTTTCTTGTGTTCATGTGCTCTATTCTTCATTGACTGGTCAGACATGTGGTCACTTAATGGGAAGAGAAAGCCACCAGGGAATATTTCTCACCCTCAAGGAAGTTCATATTTTTCTAGTTACTAAATAATGATTTCAACTTGCTTAGTGCATCATGGGGACCCTCAGACCATATATATTTTAAGATTTCTGACTCTGAGAAAGACATTTAATTCCATTTCGATATTTTTACAGTGTAATATAGAATACAGTGCCAATGTGTTTCTATAAGTGGATTCTTATCTAATAATAATACCAAACTTAATATGTTTTTTCTAGATGAGCACTCTAAAGTTCCATGTCCTCAAATGAGTTAAAGTTATCAGGGAGAGAGGAAAAGCAAAAGCTTAAAATAACTCTGAGAAATATTATTTGGGAGATTCTGCTCACAAATCATCTTATTTCACAAGATTCTGAAGAGCTTCATTGCTCCCTGCTGCAACTGGGCCATTTTGCAGTCTGAGGTTTTGAGGTGACTCACCTGAAAATTGAGTTAAAAGCAGACAAAATAAGATGGCTCACCAAAATGACAGATGTAATATTTGAGACTTGCCAAGAGTGAAATTCTTCAAGGCGTTCTCTCTCCTTCCCTCTCCCTACTTTTTTTTTTTTCTTCAGGACTGACCCACTTGGAAAATTTTGAAATTTCTAGCTCATTTTTTGATTGACAAATGTTAAGATTCTGACGTCCAGACTATAAAGTCTGTGATAATTTGTACAATATAACACTTCTCCCTTGGATCTTCATAGGAATAATGGGAGAAATATAAAAATATCAAGAAGCAGACACTGTCACTGGAAATTATTTAAAATGTACTGTTAAAAAACTGGGAACATTAATTACTTTCTTTTATATTCAATGCAGCAAGGCAAGAAGGATACGGGGCTGACTGATACTTTCAGAAAAGTTCCAATGGCAACTAATTTGGGGGGATAAGCCCTACCGCCATCGCGTTCCCTAGAGAAGGCGAATGAAGCCCGTGCGGGGACCACTTGTTCCTGGATGTGGATCACCAGCATACGAAAGCGCTGTGTTAGGAGACTGTGGAGTTCATGTAGGATTCACATCCAACAGAAAGCTGCCAGGGAGGCAAGATGTCTTCTAGACACCTTTGGTTTTTTCCACGTGTGTGCTAAGCAGCAGTCTGGGAAAGCAGATTGGGCAAAGTTTGCCATGAACCTGGCGTTATGGATGAGCTGAAGAGGGTAGGGCGGGAAGGCTGAAAGCTGATCTGCAGGAGAATGAATCACCAGATAAAGCTCTTCCTCCCCTTCTTCAGGTTCTGAAACAGCCACATACACATGTAATTTAGAGCAACTAAGCTTTCTGCTTAAGGTCTAAAAAGAAAATTTTAAGAAAAATGTTAAAAGTCCGTGGCAGGGATCCAAAGAACATAGCCATCCTCATCAGATGCGGATGTAACCACAACAGAACGCTGCAATATGGTGCTGAAGAAAATGTTCTCATGCTTGATAGGAGGAAGATGCAGATGTTTTAGTTCTAAAATATTTTTTTATAAGAAAAAGAATAACTTTAACATAATCTCTGTACTTTTAATAAAGATCCAGAAAGTATGGAGCAGAAACATGAGAAATAAAGCAAGAAACAGATTAAAAAGGGAGCCAGCTGAGAGAGAGGGAGGAGGAAGAGAGAGAGAGAGAGAAAGAGAGAGAGAGAGAGAGAGAGAGAGAATTCAAAGTGAGTTGCATGAGGTAGGAGAAGAACGGGAACTTAATGTAATAGTTGATTGAAAATCTGCGCATGAGAGGTTGGGCACAGTGGCTCACGCCTGTAATCCTGGCACTCTGGGAGGCTGAGGCGGGTGGATAGTTTGAGCTCAGAAGTTTAGAGACCAGCCTGAGCAAGAGCGAGTCCCCGTCTCTACTAAAAAAAAAATAGAAAGAAATTAGCTAGACAGATGAAAATATATAGAAAAATTAGCCGGGCATGGTGGCACATGCCTGTAGTCCCAGCTACTTGGGAGGCTGAGGCAGGAGGATCGCTTGAGCCCAGGAGTTTGAGGTTGCTGTGAGCTGACACCACAGCACTCTAGCTGGGGCAACAGAGTGACACTCTGTCTCAAAAAAAAAAAATCTGCATGAGAAAGACTAAGATTTGCAAACGAAGGATTAAAATGGAAAAGCTTTTCTATGATATAATGAAACATACTGTGGATGAGGAGCTTTTCCAGAATTTGTATGAAGAGGATAATGAAATGAAATTGATGACGATGATATGGTTCATAAATCCTGGAGATATAATGGAAGGAGTGTAAGGAGTGTGGTGTTTTGAACAACCTCAGCCTCAGAGTCTTCCCCTGAACATTAACTGCTTGAAAAAAATGAATCAAGACTTTCAGAATTTTGAGGAAAATATATGTTTGCCTTTAAAATTTTATACTGAATTGGGTTTTCATTCACATGAGAATACAACTGAAAGTACATTTTCAGACAGTAATTGGCTAAAAAAGTACACCACTAATAATGTACTATTTATTTATTTATTTTTCCCTCTAGTCATGGAGATAGAAATAATGTACTCTTCTTAAGCTGCAAGAAATTAGAAAGAAAGACAACTCCAACTTTAGAATGGTATTATTTTTAAGAGAAAATGATGAATGGGGAATATGGAATAGAAATACAATTAAATCTAAATGATTTCTTGTGATTGTAGTTGTAAAATCAATTGACTAGGTCATAAGTAGTTACTGAAAGGTGATGAAAAATTAAAAAAAATAGAATGCTAACAAAAACATCAAGTAGGAGGTTGGGAGTATGCTGTAAAACTAGAAATGTCTTCAAGTTATGTGGAGGAGAATAAATAGATATATATTTTCTGACATTAAAATTTTTTTAAATTACAGAGAGGTGTGAGATTATTTCATTGTGAGATATGGTGTTCCATACAGAATCATGCACACAATGGATGCCGAGGGTTTGGTGCTTAATTATAAACACCAGTGTAACTACCACTAAGGTGAAGAAAGGTCCCGTACCAGCCCCCCAGCAGCCTGCTTTGTTCCTTTCTAATTATAAACCTATTCCTTCTCCTTAGACATGAGCATCACCCTAACTTTCCTTGCATTTAAATAAAATCGTTTTGCCGCCTAAACAATGGTTTACTTTTACCTGCTTTTAAACATTATATAAATAGAATTAAATTCTGCATGTATGTATTATTTTGTATGTTGCTTTTTTGCTCAACAATTTGGGTCATCCATGTTGTCGATGCGGCCTAATTTGTTTGATTTTATTACTTTATACTGTGGTCCCCAACCCTCAGGTGTGGCCCAGGACCAATCTGTGGCCTATTAGGAACTGGGCCATGCATCATGGCCTGAGCTCGGCTCCCACTTGTCAGTGGAAAAACAGTCTTCCATGAAACGGTCCCTGGTGCCAAAAACGGGTGGAGACCTCTGCAGTTTATAGGATTTCATTGTCTATTCATATAGCTTATTTATCTTTTCTAATGTTGATGAACTTCTGGTTTATTTGCATTTCTGGGCTTTCATGAGATGTATATCTTTAAATATTTTAAAAGGTGATGACATACAATTGAATACAAGATGCATGGTTGAAAAAATAAATTAAAACAATTTGAATATGAAAATAATGGTAAGAAAACAGCAAGAAATCTTAAAATAGGATCTATAAAATAGGCTGACAAACGCGAATCCAAACATGGAATAAATGTGAATATGTTACTTCTTTTAAAAAGATAAATATTAGGATTGGGTCAGAAACGATATCTGAATGTGAGCTATTTATCATAGATACTCATAAAATAAAACAATTCAGAAAGATCAAGAGTAAAAGTCTAAGAAAAACCACATTAAAAAAATCAAACTAAACATCTGGAGTTTCAGTAACAATATTAAACAATTAGTCTTCAAGGTAAAAAGCATTAAACAGAACAAAAAGAGTCTGTAATTTAAAAAAAGGTAAGTGTAACAAAATTTTGTAATTCAAATTAAAAAAATCAAATTACAGAGAAAACAGAAATTCAAGAACAATTTTAAAATACAGACATCCTTTTCTCAGTATATGACAGATTACATAGGAAATAATGCCAAAGACATATCTACACAAGATAATAAACTCAGATGACTTAATATATTTAAAGCTATTTTTTCCTTTAACAAAGAATGAAAACAAAAGATAGTATATAACTAAAAATTAGATAAATTAAGATATAACTTATAAAGGAGAAAGGAGAAATCATACTGATCACAGAAATTAATGAAGTTAGAAAGCACAACAATAAAATACATAAAAGGGGGATACAATGATAGATATTGAGATTAAAAATTATAAGCAAATATTTAAAACTTTATTCTAAATTTTAAGATCCCAACAATAAGTGAATAGGAGATATATGAACTATAAAAAAGAATTTAATAAGAAGGAAAAATAAAAAATCCGAGCATATGAAGAAAAAAAAATCAAGCTAGATCTTGAAAATATTTGTCAAAAATTACTTTCTAAAGAGTCTTTGGGCCCAGAACACTGAACTGGTGAGCTCTGTTATTTTGTTAAGCACAGGTAAAGAACATAGATCATTGTTGTGCTCTGTAAACTCTTTTATGACATGTCAATAGATGACATTATTTTACAAACTAATATTACCCAAATCTGACCATGAAAGTACAAAAGACAAATCTAAAACATCAATCTTATTTATAAATTTAATCTCAACATTATAAATAAATTTATGGCAAGTTAGATTCCAGAGAAATTATAGTTATATGTCAAAAAAAATTTACTACAAAACTAGTAGAAAATGTAGACGAACAATTTGATGTGGGGATGGTGTGTTTATGACTAAATAACAAAGGAAGAACCTATTAAAAAAATTAACAGTTCGTAAGTGTATGTCAGCAGTACGATTATCTAAATTGAAAGGCCAAAGTTGAAAAGGAAAAAAAATATTGCAAATCTCTGTCAAAGAGTTTGTATGCTTAATATTTAAAGGGCTGTTACAAATGAATGAGAAAAGTAAATGCATTAATAGAAAATTGGGTACAGACACAATTAGACAATTCATCAAAAAAGTAATAAATGTCACCAATAAACAAACAAACAACTTGGCTTCTCTTGTAATCAAAGCATTAAAACAGCTGCTTGGTATCTAGCTATGATCAGTTCATTGCAACTTTGTGGAAAGATCTTGATGAATTCCTAGGGCACTCATATTCTCAGTCCACCCCCTGACACTGGGTTCCTATTTCCAGGATTTGCACGGGGAATCTATCTGACGCATGCTCCTTTTGTCAACACTGAGTTGGCTAAATGTGAAAATCAGACCCTTTCCAACTGCTAAATAACTGTTAAGCTATTTTTCTGTTAATCATTTTTACACCCTGTAAATTAGATATATAACACAGACCAGGGATCAAAATATAGTTTTAATTACTGCTTTTAAACTTATAAATCCTACCAAGAAAAACAAACGTAAGTATTCTAGTAAGACTTGTTATAACATCATTTCTAACTCTCTAAGTTTTATAAATATAGTAGATGGTTTAGAATATATCCTGTTTAAAGTATTAATTAATTAGATCCTTCCAAATCACCACATTGCAAAACAAAATCTATTGACATTGTAGAGATCAAAATGTCCCTGGCCCCGCAAACTTTAGCCAAACTGTAGGGAGCGAAGGCCACTGTTCCCATAAAGATTTGCTGAAAATTCACTGACATAAAGCAGATTAATTAATAGGAGGAAAAATTACAAACTTATACATGGGAGCCTTTAGAATGAGCACTCAAAAATATAGGGGAAATTGGCCATTTTTATGCTATGGTCAACAAAGTATGGGCAGCTGTGTAGAAGTATGATTGGACAAAAAGGGTATGATCAAACGCTAACAGGCTAGGTGGGGCACCCAGCAAACCCTCTCTATTTAGATTCTGTTTGGCCTCTCTTGAGTGTGCATTCCTGCCTTCTGGGTGAGGGGCAGGGCCCTTTATGGAACGGGGGTTTTACAGTAAAACAAAGTAGGTCAGATCATTATTTTATAGCCAGTTTTCACACATAGTAATTTTACGTAAAAAGGGGTTCTGGCCTTTACAACCGGCCTTGGGGAAGAGGGATTCTGGCTTTTATGAGTAGCTTCAGGGAAGAATGGGACCAAGAGGCAGGAAGATAAGGGAAGGTCAGAGAACTTTTGCTTCTGAGGCCTTCATTTTAGGATAGTTTTCTGAGCCCCATCAACATGATTATCAAAATCTTCAGCGCCAATCCTTAGCATCTCAAACAAAGACACAAAATTGTAACAGCTTTTTCTTACGTGAGGATCAAGATTAAGCTGTTTTAAAAACAATATAAATAGTCTCGAAACATTTTCCAACTTGGGTATAAACTTGAGTGCATGCATTATTTCCAAAGAGTAAGATTGTTTTGAGATTCTCTTTGGATTTTAACAATCATTTTTTTAACTTAAAATAAATTAGTATACAAAAATTAACAGTTAATGATTTTTTCCTAAGGCAAAACCTTTGTTATAGCAACATAACGTACACATAACTGGTTAGCAGATCAAGAGTGGACAAGACCAAGGGAAAATTAAAGCGTCAAGTTTAAGTTCTTGTAACTACAATTTCTAGGAGAGCTTTAAATCCCTAACAGTACTGTTAATCTCAGATGATAGAAAGAGTGAATTAGAAACATGTTTTATATGTACCTTTTCACAGACATTGAAATCAGTGGAAGAAACTGTATCTGCAGTAGGATTAAAAGACCAAAACCAAAATATTTTCATAAACCCTTGACTATAAGTTTCTGTTTTTGTGCTCTGTTTACTTGGTGTTTTATTTATTCTGATTTGCTGACACTTATTTTTTGTTTAGACACATCTACATTTTTACCTAATTAAGAAACTTAAACACATAGGTATTTTTGTTGATAACTCAGGAGATTTAGCTATTATCATTAGACCAACAATATTAAGTTTACCTTACTTATCAAAAATCATACAAACACAGATCATTTTGTCTTTGGCTTAGTTTATAGTTTTATAACCTTTGGGTCAAACCCTGACACTTTAAGAACATAAAAATGTCCAGTAAAACCCAGGCAAAAAATGTATGGTGACATTTTGAAAACATTTTTACTCTTACTTTACCAGTAATACTACTTTTTTTTTTAATAACCCAGCTAATTTGCCAAAGATTACTAAATTCACATGAACCATTTAGGTTTGTTTAATTAATTTATGAACAGTTCCTGATGTATAAGCCAGTCCAGAACCATGTCAGCACAAACATATAATACATGGACATACACAAAACATATCTAAATATATACACACACACACACACACACACACACACACACACACACACACACACACGATGTTTGAATAGATTTTACCCTAGAACTCTAGCCATGAGATAGTAACACAACTCACTGGTTTGTAAAAGACAATTCCATCCACATTTCTTTTGACAAAACTGGAACTTGTTCACATGGATAAACTTTAGTTGCCCTGATAGGTAACCTAATTATGTCTATGGATCAAAGTTTTGGGTAAAGCAGTTTTTATGGCAGTTTGATTTTTTAAAAAAACCTCTTTTACTGCTTTTTTCTTGAGTTTAAAATGAGTTTTCAATGTTTACATTTTAGCCAGAATTGGCTGCACGCACGATCTCCAGGTAGCCTTTCAATTGGAGATACAATAAACAATGACTTTATCTCAACATCAATAGAAAAAGTTAGCAGGTTTTAGAGTAGCCAGAAAAGACAAGGGATAGCTTGAGAGACTGGACATTTTAAGTCTACAGTGGCAGGCTGACCATTTGAGCTCTGAATTTTCCTTGATGTAATTTTGTCTTTAGTAAAAACTGATGCACGAGAATTGGTTATAACCAGCTGGAATCCTAGAAGACTGTCATGCCTTTGAACCTTTCCATTTACACAAATAATTGCAAGTAGAGGCACCATAAACTGCGGTGTCCGAAGGGAGTCCTTCTCCTTTTCTTTCCACATTTTTAAAAGATTTGTTTTCCGTTTTTCTTTAAAAGAAGCAACCAAACTGTAGTCTAGGGCTTAGTGTTGTGGATCAGAGCGTGCTGACTGTGGGTAGCAGCTTCACAGTGTCTCACCTCTGAGTTGTTTCCACCCTCTTACATGTCTCAGTTCCTCTAGTACCTCAGAGAGGGCTCAAAATGCTGAGTGATCAGCTCTTATATGAGTTTCCTGGATGAGTCTTCTATGAATTAATTTTGTTGGGGGGGTTCCCTATAGGGCCACTCTCACTGCAGGGAATCACCCCAGGCAACTCCCACGCAGGCCCCCATTCACCCAGGGTTGCCTTTCGGCTGGGAGGAGTAAAATGCCCTTTCTCTTCATAGCTGAGAAACTCGGTATCTCATTTACCTACAAACAAGACAGTTCAGTTTCTTCTTTTGCAAATGTGCAATAAAGCCAATTGAGATGAATTTTGGGAGGAAGAGGCAATGGCAAAGACCCTTTAGAATGCACCTCTAAATCAAAATTAGGATCCCAAACAACAAATTCCTAGGAAAAGAACCAACTCAGAATAAGCCAGGACTAGCAACCAAAATGGGAGGTCTGGAGCTCAGGAGGATGTATCAGTTCTGACCAAGAAGAAGCCAGAGGCAGGGGTGGGGTGGGGCTGGTGACGGCAAATGAGCCATGACGGTACCTGACGCTGAGTTCGAGATACTCCTTTGAAGGTCCTGAGTCTTCTCCGAGCCCCATGACTAGGCGACAATCTTGTCAATGGAAAAGAAGCCAAACTCTGTAAAATAATTTAAAAGAGGTTTATTCTGAACCAAATTTGAAGACCATGGCCCACAGCCATGCCCAAGAAGCCTTGAGCAAGTGGACTTGCAGTAGTTGGTACAGCTTGATTTTATACGTTTCAGGGAGACAGGAATTACATGTAAAGTCAAAAATCAATACACGGAAATGGACAAAAAGGGGTGACATTTCAAGTGGGGGGGAGGGTGGGGGGGCTTACAGGTTATAGGTGGGTTTAAAGATTCTTTGATTTGTAATTGGTTAAAGAAATGAAGCTTTGTCTAAAGGCTTGGAATGTTTTAAGTTAAGGAAGTCTGTTAACCAGAGAAAAGCCACCCGACATAAACTCAAGCTAAGTGATTTGTTATGTAAATTGAGGATCTGCAGGTTCATCTTGCATAGCCTTAAGCCTGTTAATGAGTTACAAAGGATATCTCCAAGGAGGGAAGGGGGGCATGATGAGGCATGTTTGACCTCCCTTCTCATGGCCAGCAACTCAGTTTTAGGGTATCCCTCGAGTCAAGAGGGGGTCCATTCTGTCAACTGAGGGGGAGCCTTAAGATTTCATTTTAGTTCACACAACACATGCACACATGCACACACAAACACACACCTCACTAGTGTGGAGCATCCCCATTGACGTTGATAGGTTTCAGTATGTCGGTTCTTGACACGCTCATGGCCAAAGAATGACCAGATGCACCAAAGTAAGGCAAGCATGAAAATGAGATTGACTGAGGAGAGAAAGATAGGGTTACAGGGCAAGAGCAAGATATAGGTTTACAGAGCATGATACATATGCCACAGATGATGTCTGGACCCACTGTCACAGCATAGAGAGAGCAAAAGGAAGGGGCCAAAAAAGGAATTGGTTATGGTCTGCGGCTTGTTTTATAGTGCCTGGATTGGGACCTCCCTAGTGGCTCAGACGTCACCATGGAATCACTTTGATTGGACACTTGGGAGTTGCATTACTAGGTATGTGGGTTTTTCTAGGTCAATTTCCAGACTCCATGGTACCTCTGCTGCTTGGCCCATGGGCTACAGAGTCCTCTGTATCCTTTTGCAGCTGGTATGCTAGGTTCTGATTGGCAGATCTGTAGGGTGTTCTCTTCTCTCCCAGAGTAGGCAGTAG
>CAUYSK010020628.1:0-25343 GCA_963575035.1 Avahi laniger
CCTGTTCTTGAGGCTTTCCACAGTGTTTTGTAGTTCCCTGTATAAGTCCTTTATTTCCAGGAGATTGGTTTGATTTTTCTTTAATATTTCAATTTCTTTAGTAAATTTTTCTTCCAGGTCCTGGATTTTTTTTCTGATTTCTTTGTGTTGGTTATCCATTTTTTCTTGTATATCATTCAGTTTTCCTCCATCCATGTTTGAAATTCTTCTTCTGTCATTTTAGTGTTCTGAGTTTGGTTAATGTCCATTGCTGGGGAGCTGTTGTTCCTCTTCGGGGATGTGCTTTCCGTTTGAGTCTCCATACTTCCAGAGTTCTTTCACTGGTTCCTTCCCATCTGGATCAGTTGTTCCATCCCTGCCTTTAAATTTTCATTTGGATAATGACACGCCCTGTTTAGTCTCTGAGCCAGTAGGTGGTGTTTATGGGTGAGATTCGACCACACCCTTTATGATGAATCAGAAGATGCAGTAAAAAGGTGTGCAGGATGACCTCCCTGTCAGTAGGTGGCACTTGTACAGAGGAGCGAGCTTCGGTGCTGTTTTTGGGTCCTGTAGCTAGCTCTTATTCCTCTAGAGAGACCCTCTTGTACCTCGGGTGGTGGGTGGGGCCCTGGGATTTCCAGGTGTGTCCTTATTCTCCCCCTCAGTGGGAGGAGTGAGTCTGGATGGGGCTGGGTTGGGCAAGCCTGACCTCAGGCTCCACAACTGCTGCTAGCAGGGTCAAAGGTCTATTCTTTGTTTCTGTGTGGAGCTGCTGGGAGGGGCTTAAATGGCTCCACTCAGCTGAAAGTCTGGGCTTGGGTGCTGGGGCTGTCCAAGACCTGCACTCTGGAGCAGTCTCGTCTCCTCCAATCTCCCCCTCTCCGTGTCCTCTCCCAGGCCTCTGCCAGCAAGTGGGGCCTCAGGCTGATGGATCTCCCCTGGCTGGGACGTGAGCTGGGGAGGTCCCCTACCCAGTACTGTAGCCTGAGCTGGGTGCACAGCCGTATTTTAGGAGGAGGGTTGCCGTATTTTAGGAGGATGGTTGCCGGTCGGTCACGCTGAACTGCCCCTGAAGGCACACACTCCTCAGTAGGCTCTTTCACAGATCTCTCCTCTGTGCCCCAGGGCAGTGCAATCGTGACCTGGGTGTACGGGGTCTGGTCTGCAGGCCTGACTCCTGGACCCCGGAGATCAATCCCTGACCCTGCCAGGGGGAGAGGTGCTGGTCTTGAATCACCTATAGGGTGCCCAAGCTGGATCGATTTCACTCCACCTCTGGATTTGCCCCACTCTCCTGGAGTCCCCAGGCAAGTAGCATCCGGGAGGGCTGGCGGGTAGGGAACTCGCAGTCTGAGTACCCTTCAGTCTGCTGTAGGGCCCCAAAAGGAAAGGTTCCATTCCTTGGAGATGCCTCCGTATGATGGCTGAGTTGTCTTTCTGGGCATGCATGGGTAGGGAGGGGGAAGGATAGAATGGAGCACTATGGCATCTGCCACTAGGCTTGGGTCTGCGCCCGGGGAGGTGCCCCAAGTGGGCTTGGAGCCCGGCGCTGAGTCCGCAAGAGGCCACTGCTCACTGGCAGCAGCCGTCTCTGGGCTGGTGTCGGCAGGTCTCTCCAGCCGCTCAGGAGCCCACCAGCAGTCAGAGATGCAAGAGAGGGGGAATTTAGCCACTCCACCTACCCTTGTCGCTGGTCTCCAAGCCTCTCGGGACCTTTCTCCTTCTAGTTCTCCTCTGCAATGTCTTCCTGTGGAGTCTCCTGTAGTCTCAAGCACCCTTCCTTCTGACCCTCACCGGACCTATGTTTCTCTGCTCGCTTATTTTTTTTTTCTCTTTCTTCTAAAATTCATCTTTTTTGCAGAGACCTGACTGGCGGCTTGTCTCATCCACCAACTTGGCTCCTCCCCTTAAACTAGTATTTTAAGGATCTCAATTGAGGAGTCTGTTAGTTAATCTTCATCCATGGAGTGTCAGTGAAAACCCAAGTACACTGTTAAGTACAATTTGAAGCATAGAGATGAGATTACCTCTTCCATTCTTTTTGTTTTCACTGACGGCAATCAAGAGGGAACTTTGTGTCCTCAACATGTTCCAAATAAAGATCTCCCTTTGGTCGGCTTTCACACCACTATTGGAAGTAGTAAAGAGGGAACCCCAGAACTCTGTGTTTGTCTGCTAAGATGCTCACCAGTCCCTCCTCCATCGAATTTACCACCTCACCACAATTAATTCAAGTTGAGAAAATCCCATTACGACATCAGCAACAGTGGTCACCAAAAGAAGCCCAGGGCATCCTTCTTCCCCAGATTATAATCATAAAGTGTCATGAGTAGTGAGATGACTCACCTTAGGGTGAGCACTTCCTTTCATTCTTTCCTGATTTATTTTTCTGTTCATCACTTAAGCCCATCTGATATACTTTATGTTTTACTTATTTAGTGATTTGTCTATCTCGCTCCTCTAGAATAAAGCTCATTGAAAGCAAGGATGTTTTTCTATTCATTCTGTATCTGTCAATCTAAACAATTTCTTCTACATAAGAATTCTAAACATATCTAATGAATAAATGAATGAATGAATGAGTCCTCTACTAGCTCCCATATTATCAACAAACATGAAGAATGGATGAAAAGAATTCACTGATTCTTCTAAACCTCATTTCTCCATCTTTCCTTTGTGTTCCAAGAATACTATATCAAAATTCTGTTATGTCTTAATCTTATTTGTCTATTTATTAATAATCTCTTTTCAAAAAAGCTGTCGGTTCTCTGGGAAAAGAGACCATGTTTTAGCTCTGTATCTTCAGAATCTACAGTAGACCCTGCCATATATTTCTTAAAATGAAGAATGAATAAATAAATAAGGGAAATTATATCTGAGTCAATAGAAAAATACTTCTTCAATTTTAATAGTATAATAATATAAAGTAATATAAAATATAAAATACAATAACTTGAAAAATATAATATAAAATATAATGATCTGAAAAAAAGAAAGTTAAAATTATTTATAGTTAAAGGAATCTAGTATTTTTGAAGTCCCCACTGTTTTCCTAATTTTCCTAAATCTTCCTTAGAACCAGGCATTCTCAGATATCCAAAGAGACCCAGGCTAATTCCACTTTTAGGGATTCTTAGTATTAATATTAAAAAAGAAGTATTCCAAAAAATATTATAAAATAATTATATACTTACACTCATTAAATTAATATATTTAAAACAAAATATAATAAAGTGAATAGAATGTATACAACATAATATTAGTATGAATATGTAAAATTTAATATGCACTGGAACAAAGACAATATGATGATTTAAAAATACTGATTAATTTTCAGGATGTACTGCTCAAGAAACTTTCTTCTTGGAAAATTACATGGTAAATTTATCGAATATTAATAAAATTTCAAAATAAAACAAAAAAACTTGCAGATATTGAGGTAAATTTTACATTTTCAAGTAACTAATTTAAATTTAGATGTTCAATATAAATCAACTATGCTATGCACAGAGAATTATGAAATTTGTGAAAAATATTAATTCCCAGTAAATTATAAACAGTTTTGTTCCAAAATGGGACATACATATATGTGTATGTGACAAAGGCATTATTTTATAAGGATATATCTCTGGTTCAATATATAACTCACTTGGGAAAATATTACTAATAATAATCCACATTTCAGACTTGTTATTATAATTGTCATGGTTTACTGTCCTGACCATAAGGCAAGACTAAGATACAAGATATCCAGAATCAAGTCAGAAGTAATTTTAATACCCCTAAGATTTAAGGCCCTGACAAATGGGGATTATATGGAAATAATTCAAATGAAACCTGGGATGATTTGAGACCCAAGTCATACTTGTGAAGTATGTATTAGCTAGCATAAAACCAGATGGTCTGGGCTGAAAGACCATATTATTTGGAGAGTATAAACTTGGAGTTGATACATAGCAATTGCAAGTGAGGTCTTCATGTTTTCCTTATCATCCCGGGAAAAACCATCCAGATGTCATTTACAGCCTCTGCTAGATTGGGTATTTAACCTAAAATTCTTTGAGAAAATAAACCTAAACTGAAATGATATTAACATTTTATTGATGGGCAAATTTCTTTTAAATTTTAAAAGTTTTAAATAGATTATAAAAGTTAAAAGTAATGGACCCTATAATTTAATGTTTTTTGTGTTAAGTGTAAGAACAATTTGTTCTTACAAATATGCATAGACATGTATGACTGTACATATATGTATAATAAACATATACATAATTATAATTACTGTTGTTTAGTAGCAATGTACACATTAGAGTATCTCATAGGTTTGTTTTATGATTATAATTAAAATATTTAAGTAAATGATTATACTTTTGATTTTAATGTGAAAGTGAAAATAATGACTAAATTTGATAAAATATTTGAATACAAGAATTATCACGAATTAACACATGAACTTAACCTAGCGTATTTATAAAAGTCATTCAAGTACTTAGGATGGTTTTATTTGTTAGGCAGTTGAAGTACTTGAGAAGAAAAATTGATTATGTTAAATCGATAAAGGTAATTTAAAATTTTAAGAAAATTTAACTGTTACAAAGGCTAACTTAAAAGTGATTGTTAAATTTTGATAGATTTACTAAAAGAATGATAACATTTATCAATTAAAAGTAAAATTGTATGAATTAATAGCTTTTTGTATTTGAACATAAAGCAAATATTACTTTTAAATTTTAACATAATTACAAATTTTATTTTCTTTGCACAAAAGCCACCACCAAGGACACCAAAAAAAGCAATAAATGTGAGATATGGCAAACCTTGTAATATGTTCCACTTATAGACCTAAGGTACTTACGAATTTTTCTTATCCTGAGTACTAGAATCTCCACCCATCCAATCACCTATGTCTTTCAACTTGTGACTCGAATAACAACAATTTAATCTATACTCTATAATGTGTAATAGGAACTATATATACTTTTCTACACATAATTTTATATCCAAAATGAAAGTAATTATTAAAAATATAATTATTATTGAGCTATATTCTAGGGGAGTAACACTGTTACCAGGGGTAAATTGTCATTCATTTAAGAAAACATCTAATTGGATTGCTATTTAGTTGTGAAAGGTGATTGTTAATTATCCTGCCCCAACTCCTGCAAGATGTGACGGGGACTAATTTCATGACAAATTAGTAAAATGCTGTAAATGACAAATAGCATATATTTGGAGAATAAGAGTGATAAAAGAATATAGAGATGGGGGAGGATCAAATTAACATGGCATCAGGCAGGGCCATCAGAAAGGTAGCTGTGAAAAAAATTATCTGTGACAGGGATGGACGAAGGTCTGTGGCAGGTATGGCTAAGGAGCTGAAGGACCGAGTTGTTTGATAATTCAATTTAGTTATGATCTGCTTTGTGCTGTGCTAAAATCTACCTTATTTTTTCTTTAGCTTTACTGGAGCAACATTGAAAAAAATTGTACAAATTTAAAGTATGCAACTTGATGTTTTGATACACATGTACTTTGTGAAATGATCACCACAATCAAGCTAATTAACATATGCAACATCTCACATAGTGACTTTTTTGTGTGTGCATGGCGAGGATATTTAAGATCTAACTTCTTAGCAAATTTCAAGTATACAACACAGTATCGTTAGCTATAGACATCATGCTATGCATCAGATCTCCAGAATTTATTCATCTTGCATGAGCAAAACTTTGTTTCTGTTGACCAACATCTCTCCATTTCCCCCTCACACCCAACTTCTGGCAACCACCATTCTACTACCTGTTCCAATGAGTTGGACTATATAGATTCCATATAGAAGTGAGATTACACGGTATTCTTTAGTATTTAGTAAAACCATTTCATCAGTCTAATAATTAGCCTAATAAATCTGGGGTCTGAAGGAAAGGGAAAATTTTCTGTGTTTAGGATATAAAGAGCAGAGAGAAGAGAATAACCATAGAATGTAAAAATTGAGAATTTTGTGAAAGCAAAAAACTGGATCATGATATGTTTCCTAGACCCATGTAAGATTTTGGAGAGTCGGCTGGGTTTTCCACAAGAAGTGTCATGGGAGCTTAAGGTGATTTGCTTGTGTGAAGGATCAAATGAACACCAGGTAACTGAAAGACTCAGTGACATTCAGGCGGCAAACGAATGGATTGTTTTTGTTGTGTGATGTTTAATTTTTATTGTTTCATTGCTTCTTTCAAAATTAACATACAATAAAATTGGTTTTACTGTGTACAGTTCTATAAATTTTAACAAATGTATAGATTTCTATAACCACAGCTTTATCTTCTCAAAAATCTCCCGTGTTTTCCTTTGTAGTCACACATTCCTTCAGTATCAACCCTCTTATTCAATCATCTATTTTTAGTCATTATAGTCTTATTGTTTTAAAAGTTTCATATAAATGGAGTTATACAGTATATAACATTTTGAAACTGATTTCTTTCATTCAGCATGGTGCTTTTGACGTGTTCATGTGTATCAATAGTTCATTTCTTTTTAAAATTAATTTATGTTTTCATTAACAAATACAAATTGTACATATTTATGGTGTACACTATAATGATGATATTTGTATAAGTATATAACAACTAAATAAAGTTAATTAACATATCAATTACCTCACATACTTATTTTTGTGGTGAGAACATTTAAAATCTACTATTTTAGCAATTTTGAAGTATACATTATTATTAATTTCAGTCTTTCCGTTTAATGCTATATAGTATTGCATTGCACAGATTACCACACTTTGTTTATTCATTCAGTTGTAGCAATCTGGTTGTTTTTGGTTTTTAGTGATTATGAATACAGCTGCTATAAATTTTTATGTGCAAGTTTTTGAGTGAATGTAAATTTTTTTTCTCTGTAATAAATACCTAGGGTTGAGATCACCAGGTGGTGTGGTAAGTGTAACGTCATGGGAAACTAAAAAGCTATTTTGCAGATAGGCTGTCTCATTTTGCATCCCCATCAGCAATGTATGAGAGTTCCCATCGTGGTATTATAATTAGCTTATATATCAAAAGCAAAAGGTGTGTTCCTGGCTCAAACGTGCCAGGCCCATTTTTCTGGTTTAAGAGAATCTCTTCTTTGTGTTACTTCTGGCTCTTTCCCTTTGTATTCTATTTAGTTATCTACCCATTAAAACATGTAATAGAACTTATAAATTTTTGCTTACAACATATTTATAATTATAAACTCAAGATAGAACTAGTCAAGCCCAGGAATTGAATCTTCAAAAACACATGGAAGTATTCGTCTTGGGTCATCAAAGTTTGTAAAAAGCATTTTGAAATGCCCTCCAGTCAGAGGCCTCTAACTAGAAAGTAGCAGAGTGTAGGAGTCAGTGTTTCTCACGACATACCCACGTTTTCAACCTTACAGTTCCCCTCCAGTTCTCCTCCAGGTAACTATAATTAGCATTCATTTTCTAGTTGAAATGCTTTGGGGAAAAATGAGAGGGAAATCAGCAGGGTTTCTTATTAAAAACTAAAGGAAAAATAGAGAATATCATTAAATAAAAACTCCTATAGAATTTTATGGGCTAGCAACTAACGTTTTAATTCAAAAAAAAAAAAAAACTTGAACCATTGGAGAAAGTAATCATTAGTTGGTATCATTGCTCCTTAAATGCATGAGTTCAACTAGCAGGAGAAAGATGTGGCGATGACCTTGTATGTTGAGCTATTACTGAGAAATGATCACAGATGGGCGGGGAGCCCCTCCTCCTACTTCCTTCATTCTCACGAACAGAAAACCAACAGTATTCATCTGGTGGAATGAATCCTCTTGTTTAATTACTGCAACAGCCCTCTTACAAGTATAAATTCTACTCCCTTTTGCCGAAGTGCTTGCTGGAGCTATTGCAAATAATTTAACAAATCATTTGCTGGTTCAAATTAATTTAGGAGGGTATATTTTTCTGAAGAATGAGCTGATACCAGCTGCATGAGAAATCCTGTCATGCAAAAGGAACCTAAAGAATGGGGATACATTTTTCCCTCAGTTACTGACTCAAATCAAAGCAAATTTCTATATCCAAGCCTCATGGTTATACAATTAATTAAAACATTTGTGAATATTACCTTGGTTATTTATCATTAGTGTTGAGCCCTTTCAAGTCCCTGAGAGAGAAAAATTTTTCAAGTTCTTTCTCCACCTAAAAGAATTTATGAGGGTGAATACAATGATACTTGTTTCTTTGCCTCGTAATGTACCTTGCCCTATTTCTAGTTCCCACAGGTGAGAGATTTGATAGTTATTATATAATTTGCACCCTGTCCTAGGTGAAGCAAATTAACACACATGTGTATCCACTATGTCAGACAAAATCCTAAGCATTTTACATACATTGTTTTTTAAAATTATTTTAACTTCTCTGCAAGATGTAATTATCTCCATTTTCAGGTTATGAAAGTAAAGATTAATAAAATTAAATATTTACTTGCCATAGGTCACATGACTAATGAGTCAGAATTAGGATTTAAAATCTGAACTTTCCTTAGATACGTTGGTAGGTTATTGGATTGAAATTTCCTTGAGGAGAAAAAGGAGATAATGCTTTTACTACACATAGAAGTGCATAGAAGGCAATCAGTAAATGACTATGAAATAAATGGCAAGTCATTACTTTTTTTGTTCAGTTTAGCCACCCTCTCTTGTTCTAACCTGCCTTCTGTCACCCAGGGATGGCAATTCTCCGTAAGGTGAAAGTTACAACATCCAACATAAAGTCTCGTAAAAGTACTAACTGATATAATTCAGGAAATGCTAATTTAAACTTGGATCAGTTAAGTCCCTTAGGATTCAATGAATCACTTAAACTAATCATGGGAATTAGCAAACGATAATAGAGAGCGAGATAGGGGCAGGTCAGATACAATGGTAATATACTTTTTATAACAACTGTCTAGCCCGATATGATTTTTATTCATTGTCCTTACTTACACTGACTATAAATTTCTGACAAATATTAATGGAGCTAAATACCTGATGATTGCTCTCACTGGTCTTTGATACTATTAAAAACAAGGATATTGTATCAATGCTTTGAAAATGCATTACTATAGCTGAGCTAACATAACCATTGCTACTTATTATTGTCTCCTTTCTTTACCTCTCTTTACCAGAAGGGAATAACAAAATTATTCCATGGAATAAAACAAAGACAAATCAAATTGCAGCTAAACAGGCAATGCACAAAAATGTAAATATTCTTGTTTCCTTATATTCTTTACATAGACATGTGTGGTTTCTCTTAGTTAATTGAAAGCACAGGGCAAGCCCACTTGACAGCAAATTGTAGAGCCATATAATCCTCTTTGCATAACAGCTATTGGCAGCAATTTTCGATAATCCACATTGGAAAATTAATAATTTACTCTAGCTGTGTACAATTGTTATGGACTTTTTCTTTCATAGTATTATTTTGAGTTTGAGGGATAGAGTTGGAGAGGGTACAGAATATATACTTTAGTAGGGATATTTTTCATTTTTCTTAGTTGAATTTTAAGTGAATGAAGAGTAAGAGCTTAGTAGTCTAGTTATGCATATTTGGTAGATATTACTGGCACAGAAAAGGAATAGTTTTTCATTGAAAAGAGACAAGTCAGCTTTTTAAATACTTTCATTTTCTTAAGAAAAGAATGTGCATTTCACAAAGCCCTCCAGGCCATACTGATTACACCCAGACAATAAAGCTTCTCCACCCCTGAGGTGACACCACTAATGTTTCTCCTAAGCACAAAAGAGATGATTGACTGTCTCTTTTCTGAGATAGTTATCCTTTAATTTCTTTCCATTTCTAAAATAGCCAAATCCAACGGAACAGCCTGACCAGTTAACCTGCCTGCACAATTGCAGGGCAATAATGATAGCATGGCTTTGGGGCTGGCTTTGCCTTCCCCACCTCTATTCAGCAAAAGTATCATTTTTTAAATGAAATGACACTAAGACAACTATGGTCATTATAAGACAAAAGTAGTTCTCATGAATTGGAAACACTTTGCTCTCAGCTTCCTAGCTCAACATGTTCCAGACTTATGATTATCTCACAGCTGCAAACCTTGGAGGACACTGCAGTTTAGTTACTGCACAACTAGGGTCTTCTCTTTTGTACCAAAGACTGGATGCCAGGTGAATTTTCTGTAACATTAGTCTGTCCAAATAAAAGAAGAGGAAAATGGAAGTAGCCTATTTCTTACTCTCATGGTTTGAAAGGTTCTCTTTAGCCACTTGGTAGCGGCTGTATCTTGAATGATTCAATCTCACATCGGAAACCTTGTCTTACATTTGGGGACAAGGTTCAGCCTGTCAGGCTGTGACAAATGAGTGCTTCTGTCTTCTTATTTTTATTGTGATTTCAAAGAACACTACACTAAGTCTCAGGACACTTTGATTGTATGTCCAACTTCATCAAAAATCACTTCTCCAGGTTTTATTTTATCTCTAAAATGAAGTATTTAGTATAGATGATCTCTAAGGTTTCCGTAAGCTTCAAGTTTTTATGATTTTAAAAGACTTGTTTATTCACTTCAAACTAATGGTATCTTGAGGTACTTACTATCATTACAGTAATTGACACCATTTTGTAAATGATGCTCACACATGCACACAAACTCACAATCAAGGACAATGACAACTAGCATTATTGAACATCCACTATAATGTCAAGCATTATTATATGTTATCTCATTTAATCATGTACATTTTAGAAATTATATTAGTATATCACTCAATTGGAGAAACTGCCAATTATTAAAACAAGTAATTTGCTGGCAAATGGCATTTTGGGGACTATAGAGTCATGTTTATTCCACATTTTTGTAGTGGCTTCTACTGTACATCTATTCAGCTCACTCTCTGGTAAAAAGTCTTATCTTTACAAAAACATTACTTAGCAATTATTCAGCAATAATTTATTGAATACCCTCTATGTGGTAGGCTTTGTTCTAGGAACTGAAGATACAGAACCCACTATCGTGGAGCTTATATTCCATTAGAGGGGAAAGAGATATACAATAGAAATGATGAGTAAATATTTATTCATCATGTTTCAGTTGGTGATAAATGTCAAGGTGCAGAATAAATTATAGTACAGGGATTGAGAGTATTGAAGTGGTGATGGAGTTGATGGTGGCGGGGGTTGTTTGGTTGGAGTGGAAAGAGAAATCTTCATTAAGAAGTTGATACCTGAGTAAAGGTTGAATAGAGGTGAAAGAATAAGCCATGGAGATACTTGAGCAATGGCATCACAACCAGAAGAAAGGATAAATGCAAAGATCCTGAGGAAAAAGTATACCTACAGTGTTTAAGGAAAGCCAATGAGGGCTGTGTGACTAGAATATGGAAAAGGGAGACAAAATGTAGAAGGTGACATCAAAGAGGATTATGGTGCGGACAGATCATATGGAACCTTATAAGCCATTGGAAATTCTTTGTCTTTAATGCCAAGTGAGGCGTGAAACTATTGGAGGTTTCTGAAGAGAGGATTGTCCCATTTAACTTACATTGCAATAATATCTAACTGGTTCCTCTGTTAACAATTGAATGTAGGAAGAACAATAGAATGAAAGAAGCAGGAAGAACAATAAGGGACTAATAATTATAGTGGCAAAGTAAGAGATGATATTGGTTGAGACTAGGCCTACAAAAGTGGCACTAGGGATAGTGAGAAGTGGTAAGATTCTAAGTGTTTGAAGTTGGATCCCAAAGATTTTCTGGTGGATTGATTAGGGGTGAGAGTGATGAGAAGAATTAAGAAAGGTTCCATGGTTTTGACCTGAGAAACTGCAAGTTTGCAGTTATCATTTATTGAGATGGAGAAGACTTTTGGAGAAGTAAATATGGTAAAAAATACCAAGAGTTCACTTTTACACATTGAATATAAGGATGCTTAAAATTAGATTTTAAGTTTGGCTTGCCTAGTAGACATCCAAGTGGAGATGTTAAGTAAATGGTTAAATACATATGAGCCCAAAGTTTAGGGTAGAGATCTGAGATGGATATAAATAATTTTAAATAATCAGCATAGATATACTACTTAAGGTTTCTGAGAATATGAGAGACCACTGTGGATATAAGCATACATTTTTTAAGAACATGAGTTCCAAGAACTAATTGGATGCATTTTAATATTTAGGAAATAGAGGATAGGGAGAGAACCAGCAAAAGATCATGAGAAGTATCAGTTAAAAGACAGGTAGAAAACCAGGATCTGTAGTTTCCTATAAGTCAAGTAGGAAGAAAGCTTTTCCACAATGAGGGAATAATTGACTGTGCCAAACACTACAAATAGGTCAAGTTATAAGCCATCTTGGAATTTACTGATAGATTTAGCATTGTGAAGATCACTGGCAACCAGGATATTGGTAGAGACAAATTGATCAGATTGAGTTTAGGAGAGCATGCAAGGAGAGAATTTGAGACTGCAAATATAGATAATTCTAAGGAATTGTGGTCTAAAAGGAAGGAGGAAAATGGGGTGGTAGCTGACATGTGGCCATTATAAGGATGATAGAGAGTAATAGACATCATCTGAAAAGTCTTTACTTTCCTAACACAGAAAAAATATAGGATGAAGATAAATAGGCTTGTTATCCATTCACTCAATGAATAAATATTTGTTGAATGCCATCTTTGTATCAGGTAACGTGCTAAGGTGCTGGGGAACAACAGTAAACCCTCAGAGAAGGTCTTTTTTTTTTTTTAATGGTCATGTGTATTTATTCATAGACATAGAAAGTCACCTCTAAGTTGCTAATACAAAAGAGCAGTGTTTAAAATGTTGTAGATATTAAGACCCGATTTTATAAAAATATGTTTATGTACATTTCATCATAAAAAAAAATCTGAAAAGTTATATAACCGAATATTATCAGCAGTTCTCTCTGAGTAATAAGAGGGGCTTACTGGTGATTGTCT
This sequence comes from Avahi laniger, assembly GCA_963575035.1. Lineage (NCBI taxonomy): Eukaryota > Metazoa > Chordata > Mammalia > Primates > Indriidae > Avahi > Avahi laniger. Next base: position 12,937 of record CAUYSK010020628.1, read on the forward strand.
AATTGTTCTTTTTTTTTTGTTATTTCAGTATAATATGGGAGTACAGATGTTTAGGTTACATGCATTGCCCTTGCCCCTCCTCACCCCTCAGTCCAAGTTTCAAATATGTCCATCCTACTGCATGGTGCGCATTGCACTCTTTGTGTATGCATATACCCGTCTCCTCCTCCCTCCTTCCCCCTCCCCCGTGTCCAACATCCAATAGATGTTATTCTTATATATGCACTTATGAGTTGATCCGTTAATACCAATTTGATGGTGAGTACATGTGGTGCTTGTCTTTCCATTCTTGGGATACCTCGCTTTTTTATTTTTTGAGGAAACTCCATACTGCTTTCTGTAATGGATGTGCTAATTTACATTCCCAACAACTGTGTAGGGGTTTCTGTTTCTCTGCACCTTTGCCAGCACTTATCTTTTGACAACTTGTTAATAGTCATTGTAACTGGAGTGAGATGATCTCTCATGGTGGTTTTGATTTGCATTTCTCTGTTGATTAGTGACGTTGAGCAATTTTTCATAATATCTGTTGGCCATTAGCCTGTCTTCTTTGGAGAAATGTCTATTCAAATCCTTTGCCCATTTTTAATAAGGTTATTTATTTTTTAATTTTTGCTTTTAAGCTCCTGACATAGTTTATATATTAACCCCTTATTGGATATATAGTTTGGAAATACATTCTCCCATTTTTTAAGGCATCTCTTCACTCTGTTGATCAAGTGTTTTGGTTTGCTGTAATCCCGTTTGTCTGTTTTTGCTTTGTTGCCTGTGTTTTTGAGGCCTTATCAAAAAAGTTCTGTCCCAGACTCATGTCATGGACCTTTCCCCTAAGCTTTCTTTAGCACTATAGTTTCATAGTTTCAAGTCTTACATCTAAGTTTTTGATCCTTTTGAGTTTATTTCTGTATATGGTGAGAGATAAGGATCTAATCTATTATTCTACATGGAGATATCCAGTTTTGTCAACACCATTTATTGAAGAAATCGTCCTTTTCCCGTTGTGTGTTCTTGGTACCTTTGTCAAAAATCATTTGGCTTTGAACGTGTGGCTTTATTTCTGGGCTGTCTATTCTGTTCCGTTGTTCCATGGGTCTGTGAGGTATAACATACACACCTTAAATGTATTCATTCTTAACTACATGAGTCAATGGCTTTTAATAAATTTTCAGAATTGTGCAAACATCACCACGATCCAGCCTCACAGCATGTTTATCATCCCGAATGACGCCTGTCGCCCATTTGCACTCGCTCCCCACCCGGCCCCGCTCCCAGCAGCCCACCGTCCACTTCCTGTCGCTGCAGACTCGCCTTTTCCGGGCATTCCGCGCAGTGGCCTTTGTGGCTTCTTCACACAGCGTAACTTACGAGGTCTGTCTTCCTCTCCAGCACTTTCCACAGCAGCAGTTCACACTTCTTGTGTGTGTGCACAGAAATCCCTTCTGGGGTGAAGTCTTGGTTCAAGGTTTTCAGTCTAGGCAACTACTAACTAAAATCAGTGACATATAAATTCGTAATTCACATAATTTATTCTGAGAAAATGTCTAGACAGTGTGCACAAACATACCAAAGCCATTGTTAACATTTCTGGGTTTGAACAGAACAACAGACGTATATGAGCTCTGCTGTCTAGAAAAATTATGAGTACATTTTTAAAAGAATATTGTACTGTCACGATGCCTACGTTTCTTTCATTCAAGTGTCCTCACTCGTTCTGTCGGCCTGCGGCCACGCTGCCCACTCGCCACCCTGCAGGGGCTCCGGGCCACGACTGCCACGCTCCGAATGAACCTCGCCATCTCGGCGCGTCTCAGGAGCTCATCAGCACGGTTCCCAGGATTCCGAAGGCATGCAGATCGACACGAGTGATGAGCGGTTCTTCACAAACACCGAATTTGTAACAGCAGGGTCACTGTCTGTACTCTCTTGCTCTGACCCAACGTGCTCGCCACCGAGGACACTTCTGAATGTCGCATCATCGAGCCTCACCACCCGCACCTCTTTACGGTCACCTGCAGAACTGCACCCCGATTGTTCCTCAGTGGCTTTATCCCTGGTCACTGTCACTCACTGCAAGAGAACTGTGATTTTAATGTCCATATAGAAGATTATTTCAGTACCTTTTACGTGACAATCTTTTCCTCCATTCAACCTCAGCCACTCGCATCTATGTTTGTGCACCAGCTCGTGTTACAATAGTTGCCCCTTACCGTGGGGGTGCGTCCCGAGACCCGGAATGGATGCCTGAAAACGGCAGACAGTATTGAACCCTATATATATACACACACACATATACACACACACTATATACACACACACACACTATACACACACTATATACACACACACATATATACACACACTATATACACACATACACTATATATACACACATATATGCACACATACATACACATATATATATGCACATACATACACATATACACACACATACACATGTATACACACACATACACATATATATACACACTCACATATACACACATACATACACATATACACACATATACACATGTATACACACACATACGCATATATATACACACTCACATATACATATACATGTATATATACACACTGATTTTTTTCCTGTATGTATGCACCTTTGACAAAATTTAATACATAAATGAGGCAGGGTAAGAGATTAACAACAATAAGGTGGGAGGTGTCATGATGCCACTCAGAATGCGGAGCCCTTGAAGACCTGCGACTTGTTTACTTCTGGAATCTCCCGTTGAATATTTTCAGAACTTGGTTAACCACGGGTGACCGAAACCGCAGGAAACCACAGGGCAGGTGAGGGCACCCGCGTCACTAGCAAGTGCGGGGTCCCCGCGATCTCGCCTGCGCGCCCCCTCTTCCACCTGCTGCACCTGCTCTCCCTGCCCGCCGAGGTCTCCCCGGCCCGGCCTCCACGTCACCCCCAGCGTCCTGGGCGGTCTGCGGGCAGCTGCGGGACCCTCCCCGCGCCCAGCGTCCTCGCCCCTCCGTCCGACGCCCCGCGCCTCGCGTTTGCAGACAGCACGTGGCCTGGGCGCTGCCCCCTCCCTCAGGGCAGCCCCGGCGCGTCTCTGCCTCAGTGTCCCCAGCTCGGCTGCTGCAGCTCGTCGGTCCACCCCGGGAGCAAGACCTGGGGCGCTCCCCGCCCCTCTCACCCCCGCAGTACCCTCACGGAATCTCAGGGGTCCAGCACCCAGCGGCCCCCTTTGCCAGCCTGCACCCGGGGTGGTCATTGCGCCCCGTCTGCAGTGACTTCGCGGTGGCCTCCCTGGCCGGCTCTGGTCCTTGGCCACGCGGTGCTTTTTCCAAAAAAGCCAACCCCCTCCCCCCCAAACGAGAGTGATCATTCCCCCATTACCTTAACGACGTGACACTAATAAAACACACAGAAGGTGACAAGGTGTTCTGGAGAATCACAGGGACAGGCAAAGACAGAGTGGCGCAGGGAAAAGTCACACCTTCAAACAAGGTGATTCTGAGAGTCCAAACTGGGAAGGTAATGGGTAAGTAAAAAATTATTTATTTTGCTTAATTTCTTTCTGCTCTACTAGAACATAAAATCTTCAGTAGCTGAGATTTCTGTTTTGTTTACTGCTGAATCCCCAGAGCGGAGAGCTGTGTCCGTCCCCCGTGTGCGGCAGGGACCTGCATGCATGGCCGACGGCCACTGTCCTGCTGGGGCAGAAGCCAGGAAATTGCCGGGGGAAGGGGGAGAGCGGCAAGTTCAAAAAAAGTCATGTATCTTTGATAACACCTTATATTCCATCACAACCAGTTGCAAAGAGATTAATTTTATTTATAAAAGTTAACAAGCATCCAGGCGATGCTTTAGGCATAGTATTAATTACTTTTGAATGATTTGAGAATGTGTGAAGTGTTGTGTATTCGCTGCAAATATGGTTTGCTCATTTGACACTGTTCACCTGGCTCCTGTTAAGTTAATGAAGCAAAAAATAGAGAAGGAAAGAGGGAGTGATCAAGGAGTTGTGAATAAGTTAGAAAATAGAGCCTATGACTTTTTTCCAACTAACGCTTATGAGAGAAATGAGAAAAATGCGCTACCTGGGGAAGTGGTTGAAAAGACTGAATTGTCAAGGACTGTGGAGGAGTAGGCGAGAGAAACAGAATTGGAAAAAATGTAAAATGTCATCGTGACTTCACATTAGAACCATACTTTTTAGACCTTTTAGGGCTGTGTCTGAGATATTATTTATTAATGAGCAATAATGCTATTATAATTACAGTAAGAGTGTTTTATGTGCACCATATATAATATATGCTAAAAGAATAAAGGAGAGTCAGGATAAGAAAGTAAGCGTAGAATTTAATTAAGGGAGTAGGCATAAAAACACTAACATTTTTCGATTTTCCCTTTATGGTCATTTTCAAAATGAAGCGCAATAAAAGCATATTAGAATAATAATTGAAACATTTAGTCTAATTAGATTTAATGACTTTTGAAACTCCTTCATAACGTTACTCAGAGTGCAAACCTCATAACTCACATATAAATTTTTATTTTTCTGATTATGAAAGTAGTATTACCCATTGTAAAAATATCAAGCAATACAGAAACACTTGGTGTGAGAAGGAAATCCCTGATGGCTCAAGGATTACTCGCCTAACAATTCTGTTTATATTAATTCAGAACTTTTTACCCTTTACCGCAAAGCGAGGCTTTGTGCAGGCCGACACGGTGAATGCAGAGCGCAAACAAGCCGAGGAGCGTTGCGGGCCCTCGCGGGAGGTGGGCATCGCCCGTAGCAGAGGAAGCCGCGGTGAGGGGCATGAAAGTCTACGAGGTGCAGAGGAGGGAGAAATGGCTTCGGGTGGGGAACGTCGTAAACAATTCACAGAATATAAAGCACTTGGAATTTACTCTGAGGAAGGATATATGTGTCTACTGTCTCAGAATATTCATTACCCCAGAATACAAAATCATCAATCTCAGCAGCTCTGGCAGAGTCTGATAGTGGAGGACGGGTACTCGAGCAACGCCGCGGAAATGACAGAACTTATCTGCCAGGTCGGCCCCTCCCTGAGTGTGACACTTGCATCTGGAATTGCAGAGACCCCGCCCAGTTTAGTCAGATCAGTTAAACCGTGCCTGGGACCAGACGCTGGAAACTGTGCTTGTGTCCAGAACAGGGAGAACACCGGTAACTGGAGGGATGTGTGAGAATCTTTATGTGTGAGGAACGGCAGCACAAAAGCAGCCGCAGTGAAAAGCACAGGAGGAACCGGGTTTCAAGAAATCTGGCCTGGTCAATCTTTCAGAGGAACACGAACCGAACGGCTGGAGGGAAGCTGGGGATGACGCTGCAGACAGACCCCGGCCGAGCGGTGCCTGCGTCACGTTAGGTGATTGGATCCAACGGGAGTTTAAGAACTGGGACGGACGTGGCTACGATTATTCCAAAGGACGGATAATCTGGCAGTTGCAGTTTAGAGTTTTACATTTGCTGAAATGAATATATCTGTAACGCAAAGAAATTTGACAGAAATGGAAAGATGGGCAAATGATATAATCATACAATGAAAGAAGAAAGAGTAATAGCCAAAGGGAAAAAAAAATTTTAAAAATTCACCCTTGGTCAAGTAAAAGTAATCTAATTGCATTCATACCCATGAAATTCACAAAATTTTACATCATTATTTTAATTGAAAAAAACTTTCAAATATGTGAATCCCACCCATGTAAGTTAAAAAACATGAGAAATTTTTAAACATGGCTTCCTAGAAAACATTTGCACCCATAGACATGGACAAAAATTTTATGCACAGGGTCTAAATGGGAATGTGCAGAATTGGCCACTCTCAAAATTTGAATATTGAAGTATTAATTGAAGAAACCCTTTGCAGGACAACTTAGTGGGAATCATAAAAATAAAATGTGTACTTCACTTGGCCTGCTCTGCTTGTCTCTGGACAGTGGAGATATGTAAAGTTGGTAGTCCTGGGCAGAGAAACTGAGATGCCATTTCTGTTTGAGAGAGAAAATTGGGAAAATATGCAGATATAAAGAGTTCTGATGGCATTCAAGTTTCTGGCTCAACTTTATTCCTGGTGCCTGAATCAATTATTCCCTTGGAATTCTGTGAGATATTCCTCAATCCTTATAAAAGAAAATCTTCCCCAAACCTTTCAAAAGATAGTTACTGGGTGTTTCTGTACTGGCAATTCCAAAAAAAATAAAAATTAAAAATTAAAAATTAAAAAAACACCCACGAGTACTTTAACAAGTATACTATAATTGTTTAAAAACAATTAAAATAAGCTCTGGAGGAAGAAAGACTGTTCAACGTCATCTGCTTCACTTCTAAGCTCCTCCGAACCTGAGTGTCTCCAACAGAGCACAGAGTGGTGACGCGTCCTACTCCACGCACCCTGGGAGCGTGACGGGGCCGTGCTCCTAGCACCTCACCGGGTTACTGTCACCATTAGAGCACAATTGCTGTAAGCAACGCAGGTCTTCCATTGTGAAATATCTCATATCCCTCTGGTTTTACCTCAATCATATGGTTGCTCTTCACCATTATATCAATACGTTAGAGCTGTTTGCTGCCCAACTGCGCTTCGTATATGCTCGTGAATTAACGTCACGCGCTCCTGGTTTTACCATCAGACGGAAAAACACATATCTTTCATATGAAGCCCAGCATAAATTTCAACAAAACTTTCATTATTTTGCACTCTTGCCACATATACCCTGGTATATAATTCTCAAACATACTAATTGAGCAGCATGCATTAGAAAATGTTACGGTAAACCAGCATGCCTCAGCACAGGAGGTGATGAGCATTAGCCAGACTGTTCTGAAGCCTTCACTTCGACCACATCATTCATTCTTCGGCTGTTTGGCATCTCCTGCAGCTTCACACTACTAACATTTTTATGATCTAAAATTCTGTCATGTTATCAGTAAACTTACCTGCAGATTTTCCTGTTCTTCAGAAAGAGCTGTATGTGTACATTGCTAATATTATCAATAGGAACCTCCTCACCAACTTGACTAATAAATAAAACAAAATCTATATTTATTCCGTTTGTTACTGGTTCAAGAGCTGATCTGCCCCAGCGTTGAGTGTGGTGCTTCCCACGTCAGCTTTCTACCCTTAAACGTTCAAAGAACACTGCGATTTCACTCAAGCAAAAGGGTCCCTAAGGCCACCAGGCAAAGACACTGAAGGGTCAGATGATCCCACTACCGTTGTTCCTTCCATCATTGTTACCAGATCTCGTCTTAAAAAACAGCCCAGGACAATTACGTGGACCCAGCAGACTCCAGATCTCTGAACAGGCATCGGTGGGCCACGCACGTGAGCATCAGGCTCAAACTAGCCGTCATGGCAGCAAAATTAACCGTCTCTTAACTCCACTCTGTGTCCCCATTGCACGTGTCCCAGAACAGACTGGCAGAGCAGAACCTCTACGTACCAACCCAGGCATAGGAAGATAAAGTACACCAAAGAGATATCAAAAGAGAGCTTGAAAGAAATAAAGAGTTAAAGGCTTTCCAACGTTCCTCTTTCACCCTGGAAAACTGCAAGGAACAGGATTTAGTCAACATTCTCTGTTTACTAATAATAAAACTAAAAGCAGCAACCACTATCAAATCAAATGAAAACAAAACAAAACAAAAGAAACACATACAAACTAACAAAGTACTTTCCAGCCACCACAGCTTCTTGATCAGCATTCTGGGATGCTGAAATATGATTCTCTTGAAACGCAGCAACCCGGTGCCAGCAAAGCCCCCCGTTGCAAAAAAGCGTCCAGTTCTGTCGAAGAGCCACGTGGCTCCTGCACGGGGGCTACGCATCGATTTCACGCGAGATGGAAGCACTGGCCGAGCCATCCCCTGGCCTCGTAGATGAAGAAGGTGAGGCTCGGAAAGGTTACATTTCTGTTCTAAGGTCACACACCTGTTCAAAAGTCTTTCTCCATTGGTTTCTCCAATCTTTGGACATCTCTGAGCAAAGACATTTATAGCTTTTGTTCCGGACTATCTTTCCCAGGATGTTTGTGTAGCAAATAACCTTTAGGAGAGATACTACAGTCCTCTAGCGAGGGCAGGTTTGTTTCCTAACCAGGGCACCGTCTCTCTCCGAGGGAAGTGCTGAGCACGTTCGCTTCCTGTTCCCATGCATTTGTTTTCTGTGGCTCCTGTAACAAACTCCCGTAGCTTAGAACAACACAGACTTATCACGTTCCCGCTCTGGAGGTCAGAGATGTCAGCCAGATCTCACCGAGATGGAATCCACACATCAGCAGTGCTTCCGGAAGCTCCAAAAGAGAATCTACATCCTTGTGTTTTCCAGTTGCTAGTGGCTGTCTGCACTCCTCTGCCCAGCTGGGTAAGCACGGAATTTACAGGATCGTAAGCTGAGCTCATGAGCAACTTTAATTCTGTCTCCTACCTTGATTGCTCTTTGCCATGCGGTGTATTCACAGGTTAGGGTACAGGTATCTTTGTGCAGCCCTTGCTCTGCCTACCACACTCCTTTTAACATTCTGAATTTCCCCTGTAAGAGCAAACACTGTGCATAAAGGTGCCACCGGGCCTTTGTTATGTCACCTGTGGAAATTGGGGAACCAATGCGAATGACACCGCTCTGACTGCTGCTGTCACCGTGAGATAAACCTTTCTCTGTCTCCGACCCGGGAGTCTCGTATTCCCTCCGAGAACCCATGGAATTGTGGTGGGCTAACTTGGTAGCTTTCACTTAGGGTAAATTTTTAAACATTTATAGCTCTTGTCAGGATCAACTGAGTGTTAATCTAAAACTTCTTTTTCAGGTCAGTGTTTCTATTATATTCCAGCAGCATCAGAGCATTTTCTGCACTTAACAAGAATGCCGCTTCCAATTAGAAATGCTGTCGGTAGGACGTAGATGGAGGAAGGCAAGGAAAGAAGGTGTTAGAGGGGAAACCAGTTTGTGTTTTGAATTTGTATCTAAGTGATAGAGGATTACCTCGGAGTGCATTCCAGCGCTCCCACGTCAGAAATCTATCTAGGGAACCATCAGCAGGACTTCCGTAGACCCTGGAGGATCTCAGAAACAGAGAGCCAGCCCTAGGTGAGTGTTGACAATGACTTACTCTGTTTGCAATCAAATAGCCAATTGTTGTCACAATCCAACTGTGGGAAATACCACGCAGAATCAACAGATGAAACTTCACAGGACCCCACCTCTACGGTTTCATTTTTACAGCAGGAGGCGCCGACTCATTGCATCACGAGACTGTCAAGAGGCCCAACACAGCTGGCCTCAAATTTGCTGTCATATGCGTCACCTGGTCTATTTGGGTTCCTAACTGAGCACACATCATCCCTGTAGGCGTGCGGCCCCGCAGACCTACTGTGCGCCAGGCACAGCAATTGTCTCCTCTTTGCAGCAGGCACTTCTGTGCCATCTGAAATCAGCCCTCATGGCCCTTTCTCTGATTGTAAAAATTCTGTCTTGTACCATCACTACCATTATGAAAACTGGTTAAGAAAGAACATCTCATTGATGTTTTGACAAGTGGCTAAAGAATCCATGTTATCTGCAGAGAGAAATACAAAAGTGAGTGAAGAGGATATTTATTTCGTTTATTCAATGCAATTTGCTGTTTGGAAATTGAGATGTCAACATTATCAGAATAACACAGATGTTTTCTTTGTACTCATTATAAGAAGGTGGTATTATTTTCTATCAGGTAAAACGTTGTTTTCGAATCCTCGTTGTTGGTGATGAAATACACTAAACAGATTTAGCGTTAGCACCACGACACTCACAGGTTTTCTGAGGCCTCCAAGCATCCCAAAAGCCTTGGTATTAAAATTCATTAACTTAAACCTCAGGAGATGATACTGAATAGCCAAGATTCATGTAAAACTGACGCTTTCTTTTTTTATTCAATTTTAAAACACAAATTAAAATGTGTCATTAAATATTCTGCACATGAAATGTTTGCTGACTTCCTTTCCACGCAAAGCCCGTGGCCGCCATTCTCACTTTTCAGTGGAGGGACGTGGACATGAACACGCCGGTGGCACAACCCACAACTGGTTTTCTGCCCCAAAGTCTTGCTCTGTTTTTTGCCGACTTCCAAAAGCATGAATGAGAGATAAATCACTATTATGCTAGATATTATGAATCACTGGGTAAAGCACCTTGATTAGTATTAATAATATTGTTCAAAATGCGAATTAATCATGGTTTCACGAGAGTCTCAGGATGCAAAGATTACAGTCACACGTGCTGTCTCCTTCTGTCTTTGCAAAGTCTGAGCTCACTTTCCTGTAAGGATGCGCTCACTGTCTCTATTTTCTATGCCCTCTGTCACACTGCATGCTCTTTGAAAACAAAGCTGCTGCCTTGTGTTGTGACTAACACACACTAGGCAGTCAGTAAATTTTGAATGAATAAATGAATTAAGGGAAAAACATAGTCCTGCATTTTAAAACATATTATTTTTATTTAATTTCATTTATTGATTGATTGAGACAGAGTCCTGCTCTGTTGCGCAGGCTACAGTGCTGTGGCGTCCTCATGGCTCCCTAAAACCTCAGACTCCTCCTGTCTCAGCCTTGCAGACACGCGACACCACAAACAGCTGGTTTTCTATTTTTGTAAAGGCTGGGTCTCACTTGCTCAGGCTGGTCTCGAACTCCTGGCCTCGAGCAATCCTCCCGCCTCAGCCTCCCAAATGCTAGGATTACAGGCACGAGCCACGGCACCTAGCTAAAACATATTATTGTTAAAGCAATTTAAGCACTTGTCTGTAAATAAACAATTCTTTTCTTCTATCAGTATTCATTATTCCATATTTTTAGAGGAAAGTGCACAGCAACTAAAATAAAGAACAAAGTTAAAGAATAGCAGATCAGTCTCTGCTGCTACGTGACTTGAAGGTATCAGGACATCACGGTCCTATGTGAGTAGCCCCCCAAGTCTCAGTGATACGCATTTGCTGCAGTGTCTTCTCTGGGCCCTCAGAAAAATGTCAACCCAAATTTTATACAAAACCCTATTATTTTAAAAAAGAGCACACAGGATCTCAACGAGTGTCCTCACCACATATTTTCATTCTACCCCATCACATAATATACACTGGGCAGAGTTTGAATCCAAAAACATTCTATATCAAAGAATATGTACGTCAACATATAGTTGATATTATATATCATGACCCTATACGGGGGAAGGCGCGGAGGCATGTAAATCTGCTAGGCTTGCCAAAATATTCTAGTTCTAAAATGAAACAGGACAGTTTACAGGAAAATAGAAACAGACTGAAAACAAAAAATGAAATTAAAGAAATATAACAAATGGGACCTGTCTTTAATAGGAAAAGAAATTTTATTTTCTTCCAGAATATTTTTAAGGCATCATCAGTAACAACCTATATTTACTAACAATAATTTGAATGCTAATTTTTTGTGAATCCATGTCCTGGAATGGGAAGAATTATGATGGTGGGAATGCCAATCTCTGCTCCATGGGCTTTTCAATCTCCACAAGGCGACGGCAAGGGAGACATTTTGAGCCCTCAACAACTTTTTGAAGAAGCCCTAATGCATTTTAGTGAGCTAATGAATTCTCTGTTTTTCTGGAAAACTTGAGAGAATCATAAAGTTAATTATGTATTAAAAGAACATGTATTTTTATTATTAAAAATTTGAAATACCTGAAATGTAAACAGACCGGTTAGAGGTGACATCATACCAACTCAGGAGCAACGGAAGAACTGTGCAGTGGTGCGTGTCCATGTACCAACACCCGGCCTTTCACTGTGGTTTTTTGTTTTTGTTTTTGTTTTTTTTTGAGACAGAGTCTCACTCTGTTGCTTGGGCTAGAGTGCCATGGCGTCAGCCTAGCTCACAGCAACCTCAAACTTCTGGGTTCAAGCAATCCTCCTGCCTCAGCCTCCCAAGTAGCTGGAACTACAGGTGTGCACCACCAAGCCCAGCTAATTTTTTCTATATGTTTTTAGTTGTACAGTTAATTTTTTCTATTTTTAGTAGAGACGAGGTCTCACTCTTGCTCAGGCTGGTCTCGAACTCCTAAGCTCAAGTGATTCTCCTGTCTTGGCCTCCCAAAGTGCTAGGATTACAATCATGAGCCACCACACCCAGTCCAACAATGTGTTCTTTTTTGGGCTGAGCTCCAGGGACCAGGTGTGTAGATCTAAAATGGACCAGGACCCTGGCCTGACTTAGAAGAAAGTGTAGGGGTGAGCAGTAGAGTTGTGATCGGGGCTAAGGCTGGTTACAGGGGAAATGGCTGGGAGGTGGAAAGAGGTGAAGGTAAGTCCTGGAACAGTAGGCTTAGGAAGCAGAGAGGTACTTAACCTGGAGATAGGAGAAAAGACCTGATTTATTTGTCCCCAAAACCATTTG
>CAUYSK010020630.1:0-11733 GCA_963575035.1 Avahi laniger
AGTAAAGCAAAAATTGATACAACTTTAAGTATAAATTGGCAAATCCTCCATTGTAGTAGCAGATTTTTAATATCTCTGAGTCATTTGCATAGATCTGACAAAGAAAAAATCAGAAAGGATAAAATATTAAAATACAGTAAACAGCTTGATCTAAGGAACATAGAGTATTGCCTACACTAATCGGATAATATACATTAATTCCAAACACAGACAAAGCATTAATAATAAACACTGATCATAAACTGGGACATAAATTCTCAAAACATTTCAGAGAATAAGTATCACACAGACCACACTCTCTGACCAAAATGCAATTAAGTTAGAACTAATAAAAATTAAAAAATAGCTAGGAAAACTGGAAATTGAAAAAAATCACCATTCAACATAACACATGGCTCAAATAAATAACCATAATAAAAATGTATCAATATTTAGAACTGAATGATAATGATGTAATGATCCTCATTTAGTGGCAGACACTAAGGAGCAAATCCAAGCTATTTCTACTTCTATTTGTTCCTTCTTCTCCTATCCCTTAAGCCCTCTACCACCACTCCCAACGTAAATACCCATTTTTTAGCCAGTAAGTTTCCTAATACTTTGTTATTAAGATATTCCCCCGTAATATGCTGAAATAAAAAAGACATAGACCATAAAAAAAGAAAAAGAAAGACATATACACAGTAAAGTACACTAATCTTAAATGTGTATCTTGAGGGATTTAAAAATACGTATTTTTTACTATTACATTATTCCACTGTTTGAATATATGATCATGTGTTCATCCATTCTATCATTAGGAACAGGTTTCTGGGGGTTTTTTGTTATCATTAAGAAACCTACTATGGATATTTTTGCATAGTCTTTCGGTGGGTGTTTCCACTCATTTCTATTGAATACATACTTTGGAGTGGAATTACTGGATCTGAAAGTAGGCATATATTTAGTTTTAAGATACACTGCTAACTTGTCTTCCTAAGTGTGTGTACAAATTTACACTCCCACCAGCAATATATAAGAGTTCTAGTGGGTTCATGTTGTTGCCAAACTGGGTATTGTCAACCTTTTTAATTTTAGCCATTCTGGTGGGTGTATAGTGGTTTTAATTTTCATTTTCTTCATGACTAATGATACTCAGCATATTTTCATATGCTTATTGCCATTTGGATATGTTCTTTTATAAAGTGCCTGTGAAAGCCTTTTGCTTATTTCTTTTTTAATAACAGCTTTAAAAAATATAATTCACATACCATAAATTTCACTATATTGAAGGTAAATTCATTGGTTTTTAGGATATCACGGAGTTGTGCAATCATCATCACTATCTAATTTTCAAAAATTTTCATCATCCAAAAAGAGACCTCAACCCACACATCTATAGTGAACTTATCTTTGACAGAGATGCCAATTACATACATTGGGAAAGGACAATTTCTTCGATAAATGGTGCTGGGAAAACTGTATAACCATAAGGAGAAGAATAAAACTAGATCATTATCTCTCGCTGTATACAAAGATCAAATCAAAATGGATTAAAGACTTAAATCTAAAGTCTAAAACTATGAAACTACTAAAAGAAAACATTGGGGAAATGCTTCAGGACATTGGTCTAGGCAAAGACTTTTTGAGTAATACCCCCAAAGCACAGGCAACCAAAGCAAAAGTGGACAAATGGGATCACTTCAAGCTAAAAATCTTCTGCACAACAAGTGAAACAATCAACAAAGTGAATAGACAACCCACAGAATGGGAGAAAATATTTGCAAACTATCCATCTGACAAGGGATTAATAACTAGAATATATAAATAGCCCCAACAACTCAATAGGAAAAAATTAAATTACCCAATTTAAAAATGGACAAAGGATCCAATAGACATTTCTCAAAGGAATACCTACAAATGGCCAAAAAGAATGTGAAAAATACTCAACATCATTAGTCATCAGAGAAATTCAAATGAAAACTACAATGAGATATCATCACACCCCAATTAAATGGCTTTTCTCAAAAGTCAGGCAATAATGAATGCTGGTGAGGAGGTGAAGAAGGGGAACCTTCATACACTGTTGTTGGAAATGTAAATTAGTGCAACCACTATGGAGAACAGTATGGAGCTTCATCAAAAAACTAAAAATTAGAACTAACATATGACTCAGCAACTCCACTGCTAGGTATATATCCAAGAAAAGGGAAATCAGTATATCTTAAATATATCTGCACTTTCATGTTTACTGCAGCACTATTCACATAGCCAAGATTTGGAATCATCCTACATGTCCATCAGTGGGTGAACGGATAAAGAAACTGTGGTATATATACACAATATTATGTAGCCACAAAAAAGAATGAAATCCTGCCATTTGCAACAACATAGATGGAACTGGAGAACATTAAATGAAATAAGCCAAGAACAGAAAGACAAATCTCACATGCTCTCATTCTTTCACGGGGGCTAAATATCAAAAACAGTTGATCTTGTGGAGACAGAGAGTAGAATAATGGTTACCAGAGGCTGGGAAGGGTAGCAGGGAGTGGGAGATAAAGTGGGGATGGTTAATGGATGTGAAAATATAATCACAAAGATAGAATGAACAATATTTGATAGCACAACAAAGTAACTATAATCAACAGTAAGTCAGGGTAAACTTTAAAATAACTAAAAGAATGGAATTAGAATGTTCCTAACACAAAGAAATGATAACTGCGTGAGGTAATGGATACCACAATTACCCTGATTTGATTAACATTGTATGCCTGTATTGAAATATCACATGTACCCTATAAATATATATAAATACTATGTACCCATAATAATTAAAAATTTTTTTAAAAATAAAAGGAAACTTCACTTCCCTTAATCAGCCACTTTCTACCTTCCCCATCTGCCAACCCCAATCCCTGGCAAACACTAATCTACTTTCAGTCTGTCTGGACTTGCCTATTCTAGACATTTCATATAAATCAAATTATACAACGTATGGCCTTTTGTGACTATTTTTTCACTTATTGTTTTCAAGGTTCAACCATAGTACAACAGGTATCAGTGTTTCATTCCTTTTTATTGCTGAGTAATATTTCATTATATGGCTATATCACATTCTTTGGTATGTATTCATTAGTTGGTAAGCATTTGGACTGTTTCTCCTTTTTTGTACATTTAAGCCCAAGTTTTTTTATGGGTATATGTTTTCAATTCTTTTATATATGGGAGAAAAATTGCTGGGTCATATGATAACTCTACGTTTACCATATTGAAGAACTGCCAAAGTCTTTTCCAAAGCAGCTACACCATTTAAAAATACCACAAGCAGTGAATGAAGTTTTCATTTTCTCCACATGTTCATCAGCACTTGTTTGTCTTTTTAAAAAATTGCAGCCATCCCAATGGGTGTGAGTTGGTATCTCGTTGTGATTTTTATTTACATTTCTCGAATGACTAATCAATGACTAAACATCTTTTCATGTGCCGTTTGGCTGTTTGTATACCTTCTTGGGAGATATGTCTACCCAAATCCTTTGTCCATTTTCAACTTGGGCTAAATGTATCCTGGATACATTTTCCTTAACAGAGATATATGATTTGCTAATATTTCTCTCCCATTCTATGGGCTTTTTAATTTTTTGATAGTGTCCTTTGAGATACAAGTTTTAAACTTTTATGTAGTTCAATTTATTTCTTCTTTTTCTGTCATGGTCATAGTTCTTTTTTTGTCGACTTCATTAATTTAAAAGACTATCCTATCCCTAGCTGAATTTTCTCACCCTTGTTCAAAAATTGACAATAAATATTATGATTTATTTTTGTACCCTCAATTCTAGTCCATAAATCTGTCCTTATGCCAACACCACATTTTCTTATAGTAGTAGTATCAGTTTCGAAATCAGGAAGGGTGAGTTCTCCAACTTTGTTTTTTTCAAGACTATTTTGGTTACTCTAGATCCCTGACATACCCACATGAATTTTAGTATCAGATTATTAATTCCTAAAAAATCCAGCTGAAATTTTGATAGAGATTACATTGAGTCTATAGATCAATTCGGGGAATATTGCCATCTTGAGTCTACAATCCATGACCATAGGGTGTTTTTCTATTTGTTAGTTCTTCTTTAATTTCTTTCAACAAGATTTTGATTTTTTTTAGTGTGTGGATATTACATTTCTTTTTTAAAAGTTTATTCCTAAATATTTCATTCTTTTGCAAATGGAATTTCACTAATTTCCACATGGTTCAGCTAAATAAGGTTTCCCAACTTTTGGTTTTTTCTATTGTTTTTCTAATCTCTATTTCATGTATTTTCACTACAATATTTGTTATTTTCTTATCTCTGCTTACTTTGAATTTAGCTTGCTCTTTTTCCCCCGAGTGTCTTAGGGTGGGAGGTTGTGTTATTGATATGAAATGTTTCTTCTTTTTAAATATACATGTTTGTAGCCACACATTTCCCTCTGAGCCCTGCTTCACTTCTGTCCCATAAGTTTTGCTATATTGTGTTTTCATTTAACCCAAAGAATTTAAAAATTTCTCCTTTGATTTTGTCTTTGATTTAGAAATGTATTGTTTAATGTCCACATATTCGCTAACTTTTCAAATCTTTTTCCGATTTCAATTTCTTCTGTTATTGATTTCTGATTTCATTTCATAAAATCTTTCCCAGACCTTGTTTAAAAAGTCCTACCTCAACTTGCTGTTACAAAATTGCTTTCCCCTTTCCTTCTAATAATTTTATAATTTTGCTTTATAATTTCATTTTATTTTTATAGAGTGCCAAATTGCCTTCCAAAAGAGTTTTATTCCATCTCTTATAAACGTATGACCTTTATAGTGATTCTAGTTATTTTCAAATGTGTGGGAAATTGTCCAGTCAACATTTATTAAATTGTCCACCTTTTAGTTCAGATTTGAAAGACAACCTGTGACAAAACTAAATGCCCATATTCATAGGACTCTGCCCCAGAACTCCTTGGGTCTCACTGACTGTCTATTTCTCTCCTGCTCCACTGTTGTATTTACGATTTTATGTTGTTTTCCTGCCTGGCTGGAAGCTCCACCCCTTGCTTTCTTTCAAAAATATCTTTGCTACTCTTATGCATTTTTTTCCTTCATGTGATCTTTAGAATAAATTTCAGGTTTCTAACAAAAATTCTGAGTAGGATTGCATTTAATTTATCAATAAATTTGAGGTAGATTTGATATCTTGATAATGTTGGATAATCCAGGATATACCATATACATACAAACACATACATGTAAGTATGCATGTGGACACACATATTTTTGACATGTTCTGTAATTTTTTTATTTTATTCATACAGTTCTAACATTTCTTACTAGATGTTGTAGAGACAAGTTGCTAATTGCCAATATCGTCATTTTATTCATTACGTTTTCTAACTGGAGATGCCATCAATTTTGCTATTTCCAACAACATTTTTTAATTCTCCCATAAATCCTAATAGTTTTCCAGATCATTTGCTTGACTTTTTCTGGATTCATTCCAATAATTTGAACCTCCACAAAACATTAAATAGTGACAGCGTTAGCGGTTATCTGTGGCTTTTTACCAATTATAGTAGAGATGGCTCTTACTGTTTCATCCTCATGTTTATTGTGGGATTTAAGGAAGGTCTCTTTTATTCTTAGTTTACAAAGAGTGTTTTAAATAATAGTTATCGTGATTGAAGACGGGATTTGGTCTCTCGTTTATTAATGTGGTGAATTAGATTAATAGAAATCATGATGTTAAGCCACCTTTCTATTCATTAGATGAAGACTATTTTCTCATCATGCATTTTTATATATCACTGGATTTTATTAATATTTTGTTTATGTATTTGCATCTACATTTTCAAATTGGATGTTTTCCTTTGAATATCATGCTAGTTATATGGAGTAAATAAAGAAGCCTTTCCTTTTCTTTTTTAATAGTCTTCAACAGCTTATAATAGTAATTATCTGTTTCATGAAGGCTTTCCAGAACTCATTCATAAACTGGGTCTATGGCCTTTTGGGAGAAGGTGTTGATATTTAACTGCTTTTCACTATCTAACTATAACTAATGATCTAAACAAATTTTCTAACTCTACTTCACTATTTTTCCAGGTTATTATTTGGTTCATCTAGATTTTCTAACTTTGAATGCTTCCAAGTAGGAAAGTAGACCAAAAAACCAACGAACAAAGAAATAAACAAATAAACCTAAATGTTTCAGGTAAGTGAACTGATGAACATTTCTCTGTTTGGATTAAAAATGACATTGTTTCTTTCTCCTTTACAATGGAAAAAAAATCTCCATTTAGATGAATGCTCAGAGGAGCTGTGATTCAAACCATTTTCTCTATTAAGCAACTTACAAAACAAAACAACCAATTTTCATGTGCCTTGCTCAATACTAAATTGTGTTCAAATTGCCATAAGACAAACCTGTATATATTGATTATACAGTTTCTTAACTTGTAGATGAAAAATTAAATCCTTCAATGCTATGGAAACAATAAAAATGTGCTTGGTGGACTCTGCTTTACAGATGTAGACATAACAGTGGAATGATGGAGTCCAAGAGTGTGCAGTTGATGTGTTGCGTGCGCCAGAGCTGCCATGGGAGAGCCGGAGAGGACCTGGGTTGACTTTGTGGCTGTTTCCACAGTGGCCCTTGTAATATGCATCCACTCTCTCCCTGCTGCATGAATGAGCACCACCTAAACCAACCAAGCTAATCCCATGCACTCTGCTGCTGAGACTGGTTCTAGTAACCCAGATCTAAGCAAATCACCCCATGGCATTTTTCTGTAACCTTTATGGGATTGCATTGTTGGAATTCAGCTCTGGTGTTGAATTACTATATTCTTGTCCCCGTACCTGTGAAACTTCAAAGAAACTTCTAACAGCCCCACCACTAGAATATAGCACGAGGCTTTACTAGTGATCTCTCCTGCTTCCCTGGGAAAGGACACAACCAATCCACTCATCTCCGGGGCTTAGACACAGGATTTAGAGGCAATAGCTCGAGTTAGAGAACAGGAGCATCTTGTTTCTGGCATTATCTAGGTAAGATAGGGACTTTAATCTGCGTTTTTAGAGATGGGATTCAGGGATTCTAAAACACACTCAAATTATACCCAAGATAATGTACATTTCCTGGAAGGGAGTCTATTCCTTGTATTGAATTCTCCAAGAGTCAATGAATTAAAAGGGTTAAGAACTTTGGTTATGGGCCATTTTTCTTGAGTTCAGGCAAAACTGCAGAGGTGGTAATCAAAGGCTCAGAAAAATCAGGAGAGCAGAGGCAGATTTGCGCCGCGGGTAAGAGACGGGATGTAAGCCTGAGCCATTCTGGTGCTGGTTCTCAGTGTTGGCTGCGTTTTGGAACCACCTGGGAAACTTACAAAAACTCCATGCCCAAAAAAATGCCCAGGGAGTTGAATAAGACCTACACTGGTATCTGGGTTTGTGGTGTTTGTGTTTATGTGACTTACGGACTCTTATCAGGAGAACCTCAACCAGATTCGCTGCAAGAGTTCATTTCCTGCTTTTAGCTCTGCAGCTCTAGAACAAATCAGATCATAGCTCCTTAAGATAAAAATTGCCTTCTCTCCAAGTAGATAGACAATTTATACCTCTACAGAAGATTACTTTGGAGAATAATTATTTGTGGTGGAATTAAAATCCAATGTTTACTCACAGACACCAAAGTCTTATTTGCTCTGGGTCCACTGAGTAACAGAAGTATGCTTGAGAATATTCTGGAATAGGGTGTAGAGAGCACTGAGATGTTTCCGGCTGAATAAACATCCTCATAATCACGTCGCAGCTTAACCAATATTTTAAACACCCAGGACTTTTACCCATCATTCCCCAAGAAGACTATTTCACAAGGTCTAAAAGTTTAAAACCTTATTTTTCTTGATATACGTCCCAAATTTTCCACTACTTCATTTCGTTCCATTATTCCTTGATAGAATCCCTTACAACTATCTCAAAAAATTACTCATACAAGCAACAAATGATTCCAGAGAGAATTCATTCCGAACAAAAACATTTCTAAGATTGCCATTCTCTTTGCTGCCTATGAAAAATTATCATTACAATTAAGAGTAGTCATTACTTAATTTTGGTTAGGGATCTACACAGTAAACTGCAGAAACACAAAATATTCAAAATCAGGACACAGTCTGAATGTAAGTCATGTTAGCAATATGCTATGGTAAAATATTTAAAAGAGGTTTATTGTCTAGCTATTTTTAGCATTTATCTTAATTATTTAAAAACCTATTTCTTAAGCACTAAATAATGCTTCCTGCAAACTCCTCTCGGATTTCAAAGGTAAATAGGCATTACCTTCTCTTGCAGATAATAATGAAAGCTTGAAATTAACTGTTCCCACTTCCACCCTCTTCCAACTCTCCTGACTTCCCAATATACATCTTCAAGTTCCTGATCCTTCTAGCAAGATCTGCCAGCTAGATTCTGCATTTTTTAAAAAGCAGGAATATCAAATAAGACAAGCCTATGGTGAAAAGTTTATAAAACACTTGAATGTCATACAGTGATCTGTCTGCCTCTTACTTTCAATCAGATAAATGCCAGTTCCTGATGGTCAGAGTAAGAACTGAATGACAGTGGGTGGTTTATGCAGCACATCCAGAAAGCCTGAGGACCCTCATTCCCAGAGTGATTCTTCAGTCCTGAGGGTCTGGATGCTCGAGGAGCTACAGCAGCCTTCTGAGCTGTCCTCACCACCATGAAAATAGATCGGCAGAAAAGGTACAGACGTTGGAGCCCTGGTGCAGATCCCCTTTCTGCCAGCTGACACCCTGTGACCTCTGTGCAGGTCACCATCTCTGTGAAGCTCTGTTTCCCATCTGCAAAATGTGATTACTAATATCTACCTCTGAGAATTTCATAAAAGACTACAGGTGTGTGCCACCACACTCGGCTAATTTTTTTCAGTTTTAAATTTTAGAGACAGGGTCTCACTATGTTGCCTGGGCTGGTCTGAAACTCCTGGTCTCAAGCGATTCTCCTGTCTCGGCCTCCCAAAGTGCTGGGATTACAGGTGTGAGCCACCATGCCCAGCTATCTACATTTATTTATCTCAGTGCTTTTTCATGATTACTTGTGTATATCTAAAAAATACATATATTGGAAGGTGCATGCTCAAACTTTTTCCTTGTTGGGATACATAATCAAAAACATTTAGAAATGACTGCAGAAATGTATACAAAGCCATAGACCCTCACTTCTGCAGGGACAGCCACTAGAGTGATGTCACATCCTGAAAATGTTCCTAATCACCTTGAGGCCTGGAGCTGGAGATGCTGAGACAGAGCTGTGCCTTCCTCCCTCCCTGTGTTTCTTTATGTCAAAGCCCCACTAACGAGGTACCCCAAACATGTCTTTGGAAATAGCCCAACCAATGCCTTTTGGTGATGACCAGTTTTTGGTCTATCCTGCCAGAGGGTAACAGCCATGTAAGTCAGGACGCCGAGGAGAGGGGCGATCAGAGTGACAGGTGTCAGAGGAAAATTCGTACGGCCACAGGGAGAAAGAGTGGGTTGTCCTCAAACACTATCAAGGAAAGAAAGAATTTTTTGGAATTCAGGTTAGCTTTCCACTGACATGCATTAAAAACTGCGTTTTTCTGTGCTTCACTCTCTTTTAGCTATACGCCTCTGAGGTGGTTACCTTGAATATTTTAAATTGAACTTCTAGGTAGTTACTCAGTTGAGCCCCCTAGGGATCATTTATCATTAAACATTTAGGAAACAAAAAAATTTCAACGAGAGGTCTCTGAAAATAATCAAACCTTCATAGATTTTCATTTCATTTCCTACCTACTCTGCAGGCCTAGTAACTGGAAAATTTTCCAACAGAGAAAAGCTGTGGTAAAGAAATGTCAAAAAAATCCACTAAGAAACAAAAATAGAGGAAAATCTCAAACCAAAATATTGAACAGATTTTAATGATTTTATTTCATATCACTAAGCAAAAATGAAATAATTGAAAATATAAGGTAGCAAATGGTATTTTGCATCTATAAATATTACTTATGGAATTTAGAATGGTAAAAGATTCTAATTCTAACATCTAATTCATGATGGTAGAATTCACGAGTATGGCAGAAGAGATCCACAGTTGATAGCCACCCCCTCCATGGGAAAGGTCCCATGTGAAAACTTGGCTATGTTTCCTCACAACTGATTTTTCTTCCAAAAGGAGAAAATATTTTTGTAAATAATTTCTGTAGTATCCTTTGGCCTATGAATAGAATGTCTCTTTGTAGATTCCACTTGTATCAACTATAAAAATGTCTTGCAATTGTAAGCTATTATTATTATTATAAGTTTCATGACACCTTTATGCCAAAAGACACTTCCAACCTCAAAAGGTTTGGTTAGGATGCTGCCAAACACCTCTCAGTTCGGATTATATGTCCAATTCCATTCATCAAAGTTGTATGTTCTAAGCATAGTTCTTGGCCTCTGTGACCAATAAAGAGCGAAATTAATCATGATCTCTGGGCTGAAGGAGATTGCACTCTAGCAGGGAAGATAAAACATGCACACAAACGATTATTACACAAGATCAAATCCATCACAGGCTACAACGGTGGCATAAATAAAACGCGGAAGGATGTTGGAAAGAGCATGCTCACTTTCGCTGGGGGCATCTGGAGATTGACAGGCATTAAAGGACAGCTCTGGAGGGGGAGGAGGAAGAGGAGAAGGGGACCAAAAAGACTAGCACCTTCCAAGACAGGGAACGGAAAAACTTGAATTCCAGCTAAGGAAGATTGAGTGACAGGCTAGAGTTAACAGGTACCATGCACACTATCTGGGTGATGGGCACACTTACAACTTTGACTCCCACTGCACAAAAACAATTTATGTAACCAAAACGTTTGTACCCCCTTAATATTCCGAAAGAAAACAATATTAAATTTAAAAAAAGACGTTAGTTCAACTCACAACTCGATAACCACCGAAGTGCTTTTCCTCAAGGCAAACGTCACACTTTGGTATTTAGAAGTGTTCTGTGTCTACTTCTAGTTTGTTATACAGAATGTTAAAATGCCATATACTCAAGGGTTGACATTTAATAAAATTAAGCATTTTTATTGGCTTAAAAAATTCTAGGAGAATTACAGATGAGCTAAAGCAGCAGTCAACAAAGAAGAAAGGGTCAGTTGGTGAAAGGCTGAGCTTCTCTCTCCTTAGGCTATTTTCTTCTTCTGTCTTTGTCTGTCCCCACACGCTTCTGTTTTGTTTATTCGTGTATTTACCTGATTCTCTTCCTGGTCTGGAAGCTCCTTGAGAGCAGGGCTAGTCTTGTTTTCCTCTTTGTAGCCACAAACCCAACCTAGAGCTTGGCAGGTAGATGTCTGCAGGATGAATGAATGCCACACTGTAGGAACCATCTCTGCACGGTAGTCGCCTGGTTGTGTTCAAGATTTTGCTATCAGCGATGATGTTGCAGCTTTAATGAATAGGACAGCGGCCCAGTGGCTGACCGGACAGGCAAACCCACCTGGGTAGGAGTCGCCCTCTGCTGCTTCAAGATGAGCAAGGTTTTACACAGGTGCTTACCTAACGAACATACCTTACCCTCCCTTGTAAAATGATCTTGGTGGAACAGCCGTCCTTCGGTGTCCGTGGGGGATTGGTTCCAGGACACACGCCCCCCAATACCCAAATCCACAGATGCTTAAGTCCCTTATATAAAATGACACAGTATGT
>CAUYSK010020632.1:0-18827 GCA_963575035.1 Avahi laniger
GGTGTCACACGGAGGGAGCAGGAGTTACTGAGGTCTGTCATGGGAGGAACTGGCAGTAAAGTATGTATGTCCCATGGCATTCTTTGCTTCCCTGAAAAGTTTTGCTACCCAAGTCTACTTGTTTTCTAATCTTCATTTTACTGACGGGCACCATCTTTTACGTTGTTAGTGGTGTAACCAAGTCCGAGTTCTTGCCACTTGCTGCAGGGCAGCCAGGAAGTTAGGAGACAAGGTGTTGGAACAAGGAATGTGACTTTTATTCAGGAAGCAGCAAACTGAGAAGATGGTGGACTAACATCCTAAAGAACCATCTTAAGTTACCATGAAACTTGGGATCCTTTATTGTTAACAGGTGAGTGCAGTTACACGCGGTAACCGAGGACCTCAGACACGTGGCTGTCATTGAGGGTCTGAGGAGGTTGTAAAACTTCGTTGTTCTTGGTCAGTTCACTTTGGAGGGCTCAGGTCCTGATCTTGGTATCCATCTTTCACACACCATTGCTACTTGTGTGTATACTTTTCTGACCTCCTTGGGAGTTAGTTTTGAGTAAGGGACAGTCGCCATCTTTCTTCTAGCCTGTGTTCAGTCAGAGATCAGCAGGTGCTTTTAACCTGGAGGATGTCACCACAGGGTGTCAGACACTACATGGAGCTATTCCTGGGAAGGATGTTCAAAGAGATACAAGCAAATGGAAGAACATGATGCCAATAATTCACATTGGAAATCACTAGACTCAGGTGTACATCTGAAGGCCAATTGATTTTGTCTGTTTTCACCATAGA
The DNA here is from genome assembly GCA_963575035.1 of Avahi laniger. Classification (NCBI taxonomy): domain Eukaryota; kingdom Metazoa; phylum Chordata; class Mammalia; order Primates; family Indriidae; genus Avahi; species Avahi laniger. The sequence continues at coordinate 784 of CAUYSK010020632.1, forward strand.
AGCGGAATTCATATGGACATTTTATAGGAAAATGTACTTTACCATTATTGACCTTTATTAGTCGCAGGTATGGACAGAACAACATCCACAGAAGAAAGAGGGAGGATCAGAAAGAGCCCCTTATAAATAAAGCACCCAGATCTGGTGGTTAACAGGCCAATTCCACCATTCATGGAACTATCAGATAAGCCAGTGCTCCTTACCTAATTCAATATTGCCTAATGGTTGCCACAGTTGTGCACACCTACATTTTTTATGAATTTTCAGTGATGAGTTTTGTTGCTTGGCAATTGAGAATCATAAGGTAGGAAATGAAATTGAATCTTTGGTTTTTCTTACAAGTAATTCCACAATGTAATCCAGGTTCACTAGCCAATCTTTCCTAATTTTTGGTCAGGAATTAGAGCCATAATGGTGGACCACTGACACTACACACATACAAAAACATACACAAACTAATTTACACACAGATGCAAGAAAGCCATGCATGTACACACACATACACAGAAACACATAATTACACACAGTGTCACATACACAATCTCAGTTGAACACTCAATCATTCATGCACACACTCTGCACGTGCATATTGACACTCATATCCATAAACACTCATGATGACACACACTCACATGAACACACAATCACCCCCACTTCCATAAGATCAACCTTCACAGTTAAGATGTGTGGATGACTTTGTTACCACACACACATGCACACACACACAAGAACTGCGTTATCTCTAGACTTTAGAATGCCAGAAAAGGGGAACTCTTTTTATTATTTTTAGTCCCTCTAACACAGCAACAGACCACAAGGACAATATTTACAATATGTAGCCTTAATAATTATTGTGTGCAGTACCATCTTAGGTCAAGATGCATTGGGGGGAAATTGAAATCTGGATTTTGAGTAGAGACGGTGCATGGGTGAGAGAGAGAAGGAGGTGAGGAAGAGGATGATACTGCACTCTTTCCCTGTGCCCTCTCTCCTCTCTCATCGCACTGCACTCATGGGCATGCACCCCAGTCCTCACACACTCCAACCTTCTCACCACACCAACTGCAAGTGGTAGAGCTCATAGTACTTCTTTAATGATGCACATTTAAAATATTATCCTCTGGGCCATGGCTGGATCAGAAGGAATATAAAGGGCAGACGTAGCTCCCCTTTCTTGGCATTCCCTGGCTTGGAGAGATGCACAACCCTTCCATAAACAAACACAGTATTGAGATACACACACACTTGTTGACTATATGCGTGATTTTGTGAAGGTGAGTAGAGCTGTCATTTGTGTGGGTGCGTGCATTGTGTATGAATGTGTAGATCAGTCTGTAAAAGGTGTGTGCAGAAGTGTCTGAGTGCAACTCAATGTGCCAGTGTGCAAATGACTATGGAAGTATATATTTGAGTGTGTTCAAGTGTGTAAGTGTGCACAGCTCTGTGTGCTTGTGTATGTGACTTAGCACCTGTGTGTATGTGGGTGTGTGTGCGTGCGCGCGCACGTGCCTTTGGAGCATGGGTTATCCGCCATGTAGCGCTCTTCCTTGACCTGCAAGTCAGCGGGGGCGGGCGGGGGGGGCGGTGGTTAGTGAAGAACTAGCCTTACCCAAAGTGAGGTCAGCAGATCACAGAGGCAAATGAGTACAAGTTAGTACAAAAAAATGAAAATGTATGAAATAACTTTATAGAATCAATTCACTCTTTCTTTTAGTCTACCTCTATCCCACACAGGTTTCTCCAAAGGCTAGGAATACTCACATTGATACCATTGTGCCTTTCCTGTAAATGCTGTAGTAAATATAGATGCCCAGACAACTGTGATCATTTGCTCTAAGAGAGCCTTCGCCAAGAGTGGCCTGTGTAGTGAAGAATTAACCTTACCCAAATAGAGGATTGGCCTTTGCTTTCAACTACTGGAGGTGACCTCTAGGCCCCTGGGATGTCATGCCTAAAAGGAGTGTCTTTGTTTGCTGGTGAGCTTGGCCATTAAACAGGCTAAGAATGTGACTTATGATGGGGGCTTCAGGCCACACAGTATCAGATCTGCCTCTGCAGAGAATGGAACTAAATGTGTCAGAGACCTGAGACTAAAGGGCAGCCGCCTGGGCAATAAATGATCGAGCTCCAACGAAAGCTCCAGGCACCAAGGCTTGTGTGAGCTTCCATGGTTGGCAAGAGTTAGCAGGAGTATTGTCACATATTAATGCCAGGAAAGTCACGTGTCCATGACTCCGCGGGGACAGGAACACAGGAAGCTCTGTGTTTGGTACTTTTCCTAGATACTGCCCCCAAGCGTCTCTTCCTTTTCTCTGTTTAATCCGTGCATCCTCTCCCTATAATAAACAGTACCAATGAGCATAGCAGCTCTCAGTGAGTTATGTGAGTCCTTCTAGAGAATTATTAAACCTGAGCTTGGTTTCAGAAACAGCCAAACTTGCAGTTAGTGTAAGAGGTGAGGGTGGTTTCGTGTGGACCGTGTTCCCTCTAACATCTCAGTTGGCCTAAAAAGAGTAACGGTGGGGAATGGTCAATGGATCTAGATTAAACTGAGTATTGGTCTGTCGGAAAATTCAAATGATTGATTTTGTCTCTTAAATTTTATATTTCTTCCTTAATTGCATAACTGATAGGCAGTTCTTATTGAAAATTCAGCAAAAATAAATATATAGAACTCTGGTGACCATCTAACGCAGTTGAACTGAGAAAGTATCACTGGCTTTTGTTGTAGTTAAAAGAACAGCAGAATATGCCTGTCAAGTTATGTGAGGGTGTTTTTATTCGTGATAAAAACATTTATAACATCTCTCTTTTAGGAAAATTTTTTGTTTAGACTTTCTATCACTACAGGCCAATACTGGTAAAGTGTATTTAACTAAAAAATGTCCATATCATAGTATCCAAATTAACTTTATGGACACATATCCAATATTTCTAGTGTAAACTATGTCATATTCTTCCTTTTAATCTTATCTTATTATTAATCCTTTGCAAGGACTTTGTCTGATTCCATGTACCTGCTGAACAGTTAAATAACGGTGCAGCTGAGGCATCTGAAAGTTAAAAATTAACTTGATTTTGAGTGCAAATCAGGGAAGCCTGGAATACAGTGAGATACATGTGCATTGTTGCCAGTCCATCGTGAGTCAGACCTTAGTGTTTCCTGCTCCTTCCATATGACCCCCTGTTTTTGTAAGGATCATGAAAAAGTAAGAGCCTCTCTCAAACACTTCAACATTCTCCTTGGAGATCCTCACAAGAAACTTGTAATTGGTTTTGGTAATTAGCAACTGGGACAAAGTTTTTAAGAAATTTTTTCAGCTCCTGAAGTTTGCATTGTCAGTATAGATGAAATGATAATTACAGCTCTGAGGAGAGATGAAGTCACAGGACAAACCACTGTCTCAGTGTCTAACTGCCTCCTTCCCTGGTGGACTAGCTGTGGGACCTTCACACTGAGTCAACCATCCTAGCCGTTGGAAGGGGGCCAATGAGTAGTGTTTTTGTACTTCAGTCTGAAAGGCAGAGTCTGTAAGGAAAAAAGACTAAGTGCTCATGTCTGAAAAGGGATTTTTCTGGGGTAGAAACTGATCCAGTACCAAAGCTAGAGAGGGAGAAGCAATAATTCCTTTGTGATGAGCTGTGATAACAAAGAGAACTGAGGGTCCTAGACCCTGTGTGAATCCCTGATGGTTTCTAATGTAATTTAAGGAAATCCTCTTTGAGGATGATTGTTGGTAAATAATCCCAGTGATAATAAAATATGACGTTTAGGCTGTTTAAGGATCATAGTAATGAAATCAATCTATTCATAATACATTATACGAATCACAGACTAAATTTACAGCATTAGAGGTGTGCTTACAATGCAGAGTAGTTTGAAACTATAAGAATTACATCATCCTCTTCAGAAACCATGTATCTTAATTTGTTTTTAGAATTAAAATAACTTCCTTTTAATCTAATTCTGCATATGTGATGCACTTAAGGAGACAGTAATTATGTCTCTACGGGAAACATCTCCGCCGTGATAATTACAGTAAGGTTGCTTTCCCTCTTGAAGATAGGGAAGCAGCATCTAAGGAAAACTTAACTTTATAATTATGGGTTTTAGACGACGATTGTCAGAATCGAATATATCTTGTGTTTTCTCTCAGGCTTAGTAATATTGTAATATCAAATTCAAGCAGACTACTCACTTTCCTATAATTTTAATTTATACAATGCACAAGATTTCATGTGCTCCAGAGTCCATCTTGCATATGCCCCTCGTGTTTTAATATATTTCACAAATCTTGTTTCGCTAATAGTTTCAGTTAACTCATGCAGTAAGAAATTGATGAGTAAGCAATCACAAGTTAGTAATAATTTACTTTCTACCCTACACTACTTTATTACTTATGTGTCATATGTACCATACTTTAGGGGCAAAGTAATATTTCCCAATAAGTTCTTTGATCGATACTACCGTATTTTTCCTCTTGGCATGAGAGTAAATGAGTCTTCTGGCTGCTACACTAATATTGAGCCGATCTTGCATTAAATCCAACTTGCATATGGGGTAGTTTCATTTAGGATTTTACCGTGAGAAGTGTATCTGTATTTTATTTGTATCTCTAAAGCTTCGTTTACATTTGATATTGAACTATACAATAAATACACAAAACTAAAAACTTGCTAAAACCCAGGTTATGAAACAAAATACCAACTGTGTACTATAAAATGGCAAAGTATAAATAGGACACTAAACACAGTTCCAGATTATTTGAAAATACAAGTGACATGGTTAATATAGCATACTGTTTAATAGGACTGATTTTGCAGTCTAACCAGTTGAAGTCTCCACTCTGCCCCTTATCAGTAAAATTAGATCATATAACCTCTCTGTATCTAAGTTGTTCTTATATATATACAAGGAAAATAACACCAGTGACTACACCATATAGTTATAAAAATCAGAGAAAGTGCCACAGGTACAGCATTATACCAGTGATTCAAATACCGTAAGTGCTATTTACAGGTTAGGTATTCAAGTCTGAGAAGCTTCTTAACAAAACCAAACCTTAAGTATTTCTCAGTGGAAATACTGGATTTCAGTTGATATGATCAATGTAGCCCACATCTCACATTCCTATGAAGGATCCTCTGGTTCTGAAGACGGATATCAGTTACTGAGAATTGGCAGAATGGCCTTCAGGGATTTGTCAATAGGAATGGTCTGCTTAGCTCAGATTATAGTTGGAAACCAGGCAATTACCCTCTTAGTTATCATGATCTTTTCCTTTATTCACTGAGTGCAGGTTAAGGTCTGTAGATTTTATTTGCAAGCACTGGATTCTAATCACTTCTTAGTCATTCTCTTTAAAGCTGTCCCCAAGACACACCTCTGTACATAACACCAAGACAATGGCAGAATTTAGCTTGAAACATTTCCTCCGTTATTTGGGATGGAAATTTGTTTTCTATTCTCACGGAATTGGCAGGGTATGTCCATTGGCACCACCTGCTTCTTGAGCATCTCTGGACAACATGATCAGCTGCAGAAACTCCAAGTTGACAGAACTTAAAAGCTCCCAAGCACATTTTGGTTTCCCACTTTTCTCTTCTGGACCCAGGACATGATAGTAAATACTCTTTTCCTATGCTTAGGGTTGCCAAATACAGCAGCAAAAACATCACAAAGACAAAAAGATTTGGGATTCTATTCTCCAACTTCATGATGAAATCACAGACTCACTATATGAGGCCTTCTTTGTTGATGTTTCTTTGGGTTCATAATTGGACCTGTGATTCCGTACGGTCCAACCTCTACAGACATAGGCAGGTGGTCAATCATATGTCTAAGACCACAATTTACCCCAGATGCTTCTTCCAATTTATTTGGAAATAGTATTTTTAAAATTTTAAAGACATAGGCTACATATTCACAGCTCAGTGGAATTTCACGACTTGAGCACATATGTGCGTGCAACACCTACATTAAGAAACATAATATTGCCAATCCCCCAGGAACCCCCTTGTGCACCCTCTATACCCTCCAAGGGTGTAGTTCCTTGCATGTATTTGTAGAAATTGAATTGTTGGGATAGACATACATCTATCCTAACATTTTTAAGAGTTTAGATCACTTTTGCCTGTTTTGTACTTTATACAAATGGAAGCATACAGAATGAACTTTCATATTTTGCTTTTTTCATTTCATATAATTTTTATGAATGCGTGTGTATTATTGCATGTTTTCTTTAAAATTTAAATCAGGAATCCATTCAGAGTTGATTTCTTGTGTAATGTAGGTGGCAAGTGAGAGTTTTTTCCTAACATGGCTAACAAATTCTGAACATGTTTATTCTGAACATGCTGGATTATGCTTTCCTTCTGATTGCTTTCACTTGTCCTTGTTTCCACTGTTCAGCACCACTTCATCCTTACTGCTGAATTCTCCATGAAATATACCAGTAATTCTCTCCATCCCCTTCTGCCTCGTGAAGTTTCTGGCAATCCCAGAAGAGCATACCACCCAAGTTACTCATGGTATCAACAGTCTTCAATGAGCCTTTTTGCTCAGAGGAATGATTGTTGCTATCATATAAAGAAAAAGGTCCTGAATGACAGAATAGCCTCTGGGGATTTGGCAATAGGAATAATCTTATTACAGACTATAGTTGCAATGCTGGTCAATTTCTCTCTTTTTTACCACTATCTCTTCCTTTACCGTCCTCAATACAGATTTAAGTTCACAGATTTGATATTCAAGCATCTGCTTATAGCCAACTCCTTGGTCATTCTGTCTGAAGGCATCCTCCAGACAATGGCAGCTTTGGAGTTGAAACATTTCTTCAGTGATTTTGGATGCCAACTTCTTTCCTACATTCAGAATGTGAACAGGTGTCTGTCCCCTGGCCGCACCTGCCTATGGTATGTCTTCTAGACCATTATGATCAGCCCCACGAACTCCTGTTGGACGGATCTTAAAGCAAAAGCTCTACGATACATTGGCTTCTCTATTTCCCTCTATTGGATCCTGCATAGGTTGGTAAATTTTATTTTTCCTATGTATGTGTCATGTGTGTTTGGCAAACAAAGAAGCAAAAACATCGCAACAAAATAGGATTTTGGACATTGCCCTGCTTAGATCATGACAAAACCACAGTCTTAGTATATGCAGTATTTTTTTTTGAGAGAGAGAGCCTCACTCTGTTGCGGGGCTAGAGTGCCATGGCGTCAGCCCAGCTCACAGCAACCTCCAACTCCTGGACTCAAGCGATTCTCCTGCCTCAGCCTCCCGGGTAGCTGGGACTACAGGCATGTGCCACCATGCCCAGCTAATTTTTTTTTCATTTTTCTATATATTTTTAGTTGTCCAGCTAATTTCTTTCTATTTTTAGTAGAGACAGGGTCTTGCTCTTGCTCAGGCTGGTCTGGAACTCCTGACCTCAAGTGATCCGCCCGCCTCGGCCTCCCCGAGTGCTAGGATTACAGGCGTGAGCCACCGTGCCCAGCCTATGCCCTATTAATAGTATTCCCTGAAGTTTCACTTTTTGTGCTTGTAATCTGGGTCAGTGGCTCCATGGTTTTTATGATGTACAAGCACAAACAATCGATCTGACATATTTGTAACACTGAAGTTTTTCTCCCAGTTCCTACCCTGAGTCTATAGCTGTGCAAAGTATCCTTGTCCTGTTGAGCACCTTTGTCTCTTAGTACACCCTCTCCTCCATCTTCATGTTTGCATTGCTCTATTTTTATATTCTCAACTGCTGGTTGGTGAACACCACTGCCCTAATTTTCCAACCGTCAACTCCTTTGTTCTAATGAGGCATGATTTTACTGTATCCCAGCTCTGCTTTTTCCAGGTAAGGGATATCAGAAGAATTTCTCCTAATCTCACTGGAAATATTAAGTTCCATGTTTTTGAAAGTGATTGGATGTTTAGTCACTCAGCACCCTCAGAAAGTCAATAGAAAAACTTATAGAGGAGCTGCATGTCTTTCTAAGGTAAGCCCTAATCGGGTTTTGGTTGTTTCAGCTGGTTGAATGGGAGACCTACATGGGCACACAGAGATGAATAAAGCAGATCGTCCTCATCCTGGTGCATAGTATCCTGTTAATAGTAGTCTTAATCAAATGTTGCTTGAGGCAAAGTAAATGGATTTGAACCTAGCTCCTCTATCAGATTAAGAGAGCGGTTAACCAAATGGTGTACTTTGGTATGATACCAAATGGGAAAACTGCCAGAAACTATTACAATAAACAAAATACTGGCAAATATCGTTGGAAGACAATTCTCCATGGGTCTGTCATGTACGTTCAGGTCTCATGGACAGAGGAAGGTACAACTCCTGGACTGAATTTTTATGGATGCTTGTGTAAAAAAGAACATTGGAAAAGACACTGCCACCTTCTGGAATCTACGAACAGAGTTGTTTTCTACACAGAGAAGTAAAGATAATGTTTCCATCTTTGGTCAGGCATTTGGTATGTTTGCTAGCAATTTCTGTTACAAGATTTCACTTTTCTACACTGAGGGCACCTCAAGCTGTGATACAAATCCACTGCATGTGCAGCATCTATCAGCGCTTCTCTGCATCGTCCTAACTGGAATTGGGGGAGAGGGCGCTGGGCAAGTAAAACTGATGCAATCAGAACGTTCATGTCACCCTCTATGCCATGAGTAATAAAGTTCTTTGCATTTTATTCTTTCTTTAGACTTTATTGTTAGAGAAGTTTTGTGTTCACAGCAAAACTGAGCAAGAGACAAATAGATTCCCTGTTATCTCTCCTGTACTCATATATGTACAGCTTCCTCCACTATAAAAATCTCACATCGGAGTGATTATTTTTTTTACAATCAATAAACCTACATTGTTATCACCCAAAGTCCATACTTTACATTATGGTTCATTCTCAGTGTTGTACATTCTATTGATTTTGAAAAGTGTGTAGTGTTTGCAAGGAAGATGAGGCAAAAAAGAGAGAGAAATGTGTAGTGACATGTGTCCACCATTATAGCATCATACCGAGTATTTTCACTACCCTGAGTCTTCTTTGTTCCACCTATTCAGCCTTTCCTTTCCCCCAACACCTGGCAGCCACTGGTGTTTTCACCATCTCCACAGTTTTGCCTTTTCTGGAATGCCATACAGTTGGAATCATGCAGTATGTAGACTTTTCAGTTTGGCTTTTTTCACTTAGTTGTATGCCTTTAAGTTTTCTCCATATCTTTTCATGGTTTGGTAGCTCATTTCTTTTCAGTGCTGAATAATGCTCCATTGTCTGGATGCACCACAGTTTATTTTTCCATTCACCTACTGAAAGATAGCTTGGTGGACTCCAAGTATGGCAGTTATGGATAAATCTATATATATTTGTGTACAGGTCTTTGTGTGGGCATAATTTTTTAACTCATTTGGATAAATACCAAGGTGTAAGACTGCAAGGTGGTATGGTAAGAGCATATTCAGTTTTGGAAGAAACTGCCAGTCTTCCTAAGTGGCTGTACCATTTTGCATTCCTAGACACAGAAATGAGGGTGTCTGTTACACCACATCCTCACCATTATTTTGTAATGTCACTGTTTTGGTATTTGGCCATTTTGATAGGTGTGCAGTATTATCTCATTTTAATTTATAATTCCCTAATGATATATGATGTTGAGAATATTTTTATGTATTTATTTGCAATCTGCATATTTTCTTTGGTGAAGCATTTTAAGTGTCTGCTGCATTGATCTATTTATTCTTTCACCAGTTCCACATTGTCTTGACTACCATAGCTTTATAGTAACCCTTAAAGTCAGTTACTAGCAGTTCTCTTTGTTCTTCTTCTTCAATATTGTGTTAGCTATTCTGTGTCTTTAACCTCTCCATTAAAACTTCAGAATCACTGTTAATACTCACAAAGTAACTTTCTGGGTTTTTAATTGGGAGTCCATTGAATGTGTAGATAAGATTGGGAGGAACTCACATCTTGACAATATTGAGTCTTCCTATCCATTAACATGGAATTTTTCTGCATTTATTTACTTGATTTCTCTTGTCAGAGTTTTGTAGTTTTCCTCATATAGACCTTGTACATATTTTGTTATATTTATACTTAAATATTTCATTTTTGAGGGTGCTAACGGTGTTTTTTAATTTTCAAATTTCACTGGGCACAGTGGTTTAATCCCAGGATTTTGGGAGATCAAGGTGGGATAATCACTTGAGGTCAGAAGACCAAGATCAGCCTGGACAACATAGTGAGGCCCCATCTCTACAGAAATAAAAATAATTAGCCAGATATTGAGGCACAAGCCTGTTGTCCCAGCAAGTTGGTATGCCAAGGTGAGAGATTCACTTGAGCCCAGGAGATCAAGGCTACAGTGAGCTATGATTGTGTCACTGCACTCTAGCTTAAGCAACAGAATGAGACTGTCTCTTAAATAAATTAATTAATTCCACTTGTTTATTGCTGGCATACAGGAAAGCAACTGACTTATGCATATTAACCTTATATCCTGCAATCTTCCTATAATTACTTACTAGTTCCAGTAGTTTTTGTCAACTGTTTTACATTTTCTACACAGGTGAGACTTTTATCTGTGAACACAGTTTTATTTTTCCCAATCCATATACCTTTTATTTTCATTCTTTGTTTTACTACATTACCTAGGACAGCCACTTAATACACTTAACATGTGCATTAAAAATTGACCACAAGTGATCGGCAATTAGCAATAATTTAGTTTCTATCTTACATGATTTTGTACCTATTAATATTCCTCTACCAGTTTTTTAGGGGTATAGTAATGCTTTTCAATTATTTTTTATAGACACCCTGTATTTTTTCCTCCCATTGTGTCGGCAAGTGAGTCTTTGTGCTACCAATACAATATTGAGCCAATCTTGCATTCAGTAAATCCAACTTGTGCATGAGGCTGTTTACCTTAGGTTATATTGTAATTATATTATAACCTTAGGGTTATATTGTCTTCATTTTATTAGGATCTTGAAGGTTTTATTCACATTTGATACTATACAGTAAATCTTTAAACAGAAATGGAAAACTGTTTTGATCAAATTATGAAATAAAATACCAGTGATGTAAAATAAAATGGCATAGTAAACAAAACTAATTATAGGCCTGGATTATTTGAAACTGACATGGCTTGTTAGCGCAGCACAATTACTAATATATTGTCTTTACAAAAAACCTAGTCAGGTTCAAGTCTCTACTCTACCACTAAGCAGATATAAATTCAGACAGATCACTTAACATACCCTTATCTAATTTATTCTTATATTTATACAAAAAAGTGTACCAGTTAATCACACAGTTATGAAAATCAAAGAAGATAGCAAATGCAATGGCACCGTATCAGTAATTCCTATAGAGTAAGTGAAACTTCGGCATGGTAAGTGAAATAAGAAATCATTGCAGATGGTTTTCAATCCTGAGAGACTAAAGACATAGTGCTACTCTTTGTTATTAAAATGCCACGATGAGATGGGATAGGCCTGAGTTGATGGGAAAAACATAACTCATTCAGAGTTTTTAAAAAAACCTAAGTTTTATTAATTAAAACATTACTATGATACATTCTAAGTAAACTGGTATCAGTGTGATACAATAATTTAAACATGAATTCTACACATAGTGAATTCTTTTAAGTTCTTCTCTCTCATAATTGTACTATTCAATTACCAAGAATAAGACTAATTTGTCACTATTCTTTGATATGCAACAGCTATTTCCTTTCAGAAGTTACAATGATCACTATTTCATCTCCATTGTTTCAACCACATAAACAGTCCCTATTCCCATCAAAATCTCAATCTTTCAATGTTACGGCCTTCTTTGTTTCATGGTCACCTGGCAGAGCAATTATTTCTGTCAATCCAGTGGCCCTCAGTTGTACTGATAAACCTGTTGAAGAGGTTCCTGAATACACTAGTTATGATGATTTGCAACAGTTGTACATATATGCTGTCCCCATCTGTGTTCTCAAAGTCACGAAATATAGTATCTTAAAATTCAGTGTCCTTGATCTTCCAGGAAACATGGATATGAATCATCCCCATCAAATGAAATAGGCCCTTTGATCTTACTAATTCTTTCCGAGACATTCATGGTGATACATAAAAAGCACATAACAAAAGCATAGCATCAACAAATTTCAAACTTTGGGATGAAAAACATCAAAAGTAATATAGGATTTTGGCTGGGCTTGGTGGTTCACACCTGTAATCCTAGCATTTTGGGAGGCCAAGGCAGGATTGCTTGAGGCCAGGAGCTTGAGACCAGCCTAGGCAACACAGTAAGACTCTATCTCTTCAAAAAATTTAAAAATTAGCCAGATGTGGTGGTGTACACCTGTAGCCCCAGATAGCTGGGAGCCTGAGGCAGGAGGCTAGATTGAGCCCAGGAATTTGAGGCTGAAGTGAGGTATGATGACACCACTGCACTCCAGCCTGGGTGACAGAATAAGCTGCTGTCTCAAAATAATAAAATGAGAGAAAACAAAAAGTAAATTAATGTAGGCTTTTGAAGAAACCACAAAAAAAAAAAGTACAGTAATTCCTCTTATCTGCAGTTTCACTTTCTGCAGTTTCAGTTACATGTGGTCAACAGAAGTAAAAAAAGATCAAATGGAGATTCCCAAACTAAACAATCCATAATTTTCAAATTGCACACCATTCTGAGTAGTGTAATGAAATCTTGTACCATCCCATTCCATCCCATCTGGAACATGAAATCATCCTCTTGTCATGAATATCCGCATTGTATACACTACCCGCCCATTAGTCCCTCAGTGGCCATCTCAGTTATCAGACAACTTTCATAGCATCACACTGCTTGTATCCAAATAACCTTACGGAACTTAAGAATGGCTTCAAACAGCAAGTGATGCTGTCAATTTGGACATGCCAAAGAGAAGATGTAATATGTTTCCTTTAAGTGAAAAGGTAAAAACTCTTAACTTAAAAAAATCATCATATGCTGAGGTTGCTAATATCTATAAAAACAAACCTTCTATGCATTGTGAAAAGAATTTTTTGCTAGTTTTAGTATCACATCTCAAATTGCAAAACTTATGCCTGTACACATATGGTCCAGTAGCATCCACGGTGTCAAGAATCCACTGGGGTTCTTGGAACATATTCCTCATGGATAAGGAGGCACTACCCTATTTTTAAAATGAATAGTACCTTTCCATAAATCTTGCTCCACTGATTTTCATCCCAGGGCTTTCAAATGATTTTGACATTTAATTACTTTGAAGAATCTGACATCAGAGGTTGATCTGTCTTCCAGGAATAGAGACTATATAGTCTATACTACTATAAATTCTCTGAGGTGCAGTCCATCGTGAGAAGTGGGTAAATGATTTATCTCAATTCATTATATTTCTAAGTTTTCTCTTTAGTATGAATTCTTTGATGAATCCTGAAATCAAACCACTGCCTAAAGACCTTCCCACATTCTGTACATTTGTGTGGCTTCTCTCCAATATGAATTCTCTCATGACCCCAAAGGTGCGAACGTTTGGTAAAAGCCTTACCACAATCATTACATTTGTGTGGTTTCTCTCCAGGATGTATATTCTGGTGCCTAGTGAGGCTTGAATATTGTTTAAAGGCTTTGCCACATTCATTACATTTGTAAGGTTTCTCTCCAGTATGAATTCTCTGATGAATTTTAAGATTTGAATTTTGGCTAAAGGCCTTGCCACATACATTACATTGATATGGTTTCTCTCCAGTATGGATTCTCTGATGAATTGTAAGATTTGAATTTTGGCTAAAGGCCTTGCCACATTCATTACATTTGTAAGGTTTCTTTCCAGTATGAATTCTCTGATGAATTGTAAGATTTGAATTTTGGCTAAAGGCCTTGCCACATACATTACACTTATATGGTTTCTCTCCAGTATGGATTCTCTGATGTCGAGTAAGGCGTGAATATCAGTTAAAGGATTTGCCACATTCATTACATTTGTAAGGTTTCCCTCTATCATGAATTTTCTGATTCCCCAGGCTTGAGCTTTGAATAAAACGATTATCACGTGTACCAGATTCATCATGTTTCTTTTCAGTATGTGTTTTCTGGTGTCTAGTAAGATGTACAAGTTGTGCAAAAGCTTTACCACACTCATTACATTTATAAGGTTTCTCTTCAGTATGGTTTCTCTTATGTTTAGTTAGGCTTGAACGCACAGTAAAGGCTTTGCCACACTTGTTACATTTATGAGGTTTCTCACCAGTATGGATTCTCTGATGTTCCACAAGACTTGAACTTTGGATAAAACCCTTACCACATTCATTACATTTGTAAGGTCTCTCTCCAGTATGTATTCTCTCATGACGCCAAAGGTCTGAACATTTGATAAAAATCTTACCACATTCATTACATTTGTGGGGTTTCTCTCCAGTATGAATTCTCCAATGATTTACAAGGTGAGAATTTTGATTAAAGTCCTTGCCACACATATTACATTTATATGGTTTCTCTCCAGTATGGATTCTTTGATGTCTTGTTAGTTTTGAGAACTGTTTAAATGCTTTACCACACTTATTACATTTGTAAGGTCTCTGTTCAGAATGAATTCTCTGATGACTCATGAGAACTGAATATTGAATAAAAGTCTTCCCACATTTATTACATTTATACTGTTTTTCTCTGTGTATTTTCTGCTGCTGAGTAAGCAATGAAGTATTCACAAAAATCTTCTCATATTTATGACAAATGTTGGTTTTGACACTAGGAGGAAATCTTTGAAGTGGTGAAACTGAGGAACAATTTTTAATAAACTGCTCAACTTCCTTATATTCATAAATTTTCTCTTCATTTTGAAATCTCTGCAGATGTGACTGAAAGCTTAATTCAATCCTATTTTCAAAACATTTCATATACCTGTTTCCTGCACAGACTATGTTGTTTTTTATTTTTAACAAATTTCTTAAAAATGACTTCCCATGCTTATAGTACTGAGTTGTAGTTTTTTTTACAGAAACACTCTGCTTTAAAGGTAAATTAATCCAGAATTTGCTGTTCTGATGATCTTTTCTACCACTAAGATTTATGTTATCAGTTGTGAGAATTCCTTTGGAATTTCCTTCTTCATATTCACACTTACTCTTAAATTCATACATATTTCCCCAAGCTTCCTGGAAGTCAAAATCCTCAGTGCAATGGTTTTCATGTCTTTGCAACAGAACTGGATGATATAATTCTCCTTTATTAATATTCTCTTTTGCTAAAAATTCCTTGATCACAAATCTAGCAGAGATATCTGAAAGACAGAAAGAACCACAGGCTTTATATTAAATTGTAAGATAAATATTACACTAAAAATAATAGTTATATGGAAAAGATATAAAGGTTCTTAAAGTAAACAAATGTTTAGGAATACAAAATGAATAGAATTCTTTTTTTTTTTTTTTTTGAGACAGAGTCTCACTGTGTTGCCTGGGCTACAGTGCCGTGGCATCATCCTAGCTCACAGCAACCTCAAACTCCTGAGCTCAAGCAATCCTCCTGCCTCAGCCTCCCGAGTAGCTGGGACTACAGGCATGCGCCACCATGCTCGGCTTATTTTTTCTATGTATTTTTAGTTGTCCAATTAATTTCTTTCTATTTTTAGTAGAGATGGAGTCTCGCTCTTGCTCAGGCTGGTCTCGAACTCCTGAGCTCAAACGATCCACCTGCCTCGGCCTCCCAGAGAGCTAGGATTACAGGCATGAGCCACCGCGCCTGGCCAGAATTCTTTAATTAAGGATGATTATGTGTATTTCAAATTATCTTAGGAAAGTCTACTTTCAAACACCATATAACTAAACTACTCATACAAATCCTGAAAGCTCACCACATCAAAATGCACCAACTGGCAGTAGGTAAACTGGTATCCCATATTTAAAGAAAAACTTATTACACAAATACATACTTACTGCATAATTATTACATGCAAATAAATGCTACAGTACAGCATTTTATGAAGCAATAGTAAATAATCCTCCAAAAAGTTACCAAATAAGATAAATATATGGAAATTCAGAAGCACGAAACTGAAATGGCAATAGGGGAATGAGAACAAATTTAATAAAACATCATTGGAAGAGTAACAAAATAGTCTTCTGAATACCTGCTTCTGTATATATCCATGCAGCATCGGCATTTTACAACATTAACAATTTATGCATCATAGTCATACATAATAACAGATACTGAAAATCATGATCTATGAATCACAAATAAATAAATAAACATTTTTAGTAACCTGAGATAAATCCAACAGGTAAATAATTACAGGGATGGAATTATAATGATTTCTTCCTTAACATACTGACTGCCACAACAGAAAAAAAAAAAATTCCCTGGAAGTGTTTTATTATGAAAATAGAGTAACAACTTCAAAAACAAAATGATCCTTTCTAATTTAATGAAGAATTTGTTATTTTTTATTGTTTTCTGTGCGTGAGTCATGTGCAAGTTGAAAAATAGTTCAGGTGGCTCCCAAGGTACAGAGACGTGTGAGTTACATATGCTTCATGAGACCCCAGGCTCAAAACTAGCGTGAGTTAAACACAACTCACATGGCAGTTAATGTGTTAACTGCCAAGTTCCAGAAGAACTTCACAATAGAAGAATCAAAAAATACATTAAGAAAAGCTCTCACATATTCTTAAAAATTTAAGTAACACACATGGTCACTATGACATTTGACATAGCTGTTTTAGGGAACTATGTAGTATTATAAAGATTGAGAAGGGGTAAAGGTGACATCATGACAACTGTGGAGAACTGTAAATGTACATCCTTCCACAAAAACAGTAAATAAATTGACAAAAACTATCAAAATCAACATTACTAAAATTCTGGAAACCAAACAAAGGTTTACAACAAAGAGGCCAATGCTTAGTCAAGAAAAAGGCAGAAGATTCTTGGAAGGAGAGCTTTGCAGAGTTTTAACTTATCCTGGCCCCATCCCATTCACCCAAACATGGTAGCAGCCTTGAAGACAGCAGCCCATATATCCAGTAAAGGTTCCTCATACCAGAAGGGCCAGAACACATCTTATTCTCAATAAATTATAGTTTTTTCTCTGACATCCCTGATGCTCCCTGAACAACTGGCTCAAAGACCTTTGCCTTTATTTTGCCTAATTAAAAACTCTCCCAGCACAGAAGCACGGGAGTTAAATACGTCAAACATATTTAAAGGTAAACGTATTAGTCACTGATGCTTGGGACAAGAGATTACAAGTGGGACAAAAAAAAAAAAAGACATGCTCAATAGCCTGGAAAGAAAGGCTGGAGAGTGAAATGCTTTGAGGAATAAGGGTTTTAAAAAACTTGCAAGCTGGGCATGCATCTGCAGTCCCGGCTTCTCAGGAGGCTGAGGCAGGAGGATTGCTTGAGTCCAGAACTTCAAGATCAGCCTGGGCAGCATAGCAAGACCCTGTCTCTAAAAAAAAAAAAAGAAAAATCTTTGCATATGTCTAAGATTCTAAGTTATACACATGGCCAGCAGTGGGCGAATGCTCAGAAAACACATGAGAAGGCCCTAACGTCTCACCTCAGGCTACCCTTCAGGCTCAGAAAAAGCAACAGGTAAAGGATAAGACAGAATTACAATTTGCCAGGCTGAGTTTGCATGCTACTCCCAAACGCACAGAGGCTGATCTGCAAACACTGGGAGTTTTTTGTTGTTTTTCTGGTTGTAGGTGTTTGAGAAATTCAATGTTGGATAATTAGCTTACTATTAAGCCAATCAAACAGACTTTAGTGGTCACACATGAAAAAGAATATAGAACTTACAGTATTAACTCAGAAAAATTACTAAACAAGCAACGGTAACCACAATAAACAGTAACAACCAGTTCTGGGATGCAGCTGTGGGTGTGGAAGAACCTGACTTCCAGAGTTACCTCACAATATTCAAAAAGTCTAGTTTTTAAAAAGTTACTAAAATTTCTTCATACAAAATGAAGTATCACAAGAATGGAAAAACAAGCACTACATGTACTCACCATCAAATTGGTATTAACGGATCAACACTTCAGGGCA
>CAUYSK010020633.1:0-10992 GCA_963575035.1 Avahi laniger
AGGACTGACAGGGAATATGAACAAGGAAAAAATAATTGATGCTTTTGGGTAGAGAAATAGTGGGTTGATTTTTAAAAAGATTTTATAAATAACAACAAATGGGAAAATAAATCAAATTGGTATTAACTGATCAACACATACGTGCACATATAAGAATAACATCTATTGGATGTTGGGCAAGGGGGAGGAGGGAGGGGGGAAGGGGAGGAGGGAGGAGGGGACGGGCATATGCATACACAAAGAGTGCAATGCGCACCACCCGAAGGATGGACATATTTGAAACTCGGAGTTGGAGGGGGGAAGGGCAACATACGTAACCTAAACATCTGTACCCTCATAATATGCTGAAATAAAAAAAAAAAAGAAATCCTACAAATTAAGTTTACCTCTAATATAGACTCCCATTAGTCCAAACAACTGAGATAACCCAATTAGCATCATGACTCCTCCTGGGGCAGTTTTGGGCAGGACTGATGCTTCTGTGTTTCCTGATGCTCATGAACTGTGGGGATTCTGCTAAAATTCACTGGTTTAACGAATTTCCACCAAGCAGTTCTGGAATTAGACTCATTTTCATGCTACAAGGCTGTGCATAGAGTCATGCTCATCTGATAATGGTGAAGGTGTTGCCTAGTCCTTTGGATTCCTGCTCGTGCATGGAAGGTATCAGATCAGGTATCAGGTTATCAGATCGTACACTACTGTTTCTCTTCCTCTTTGTTCATCTTCCTCTTATCAGATTAAAATTGGTAAAGATGAATTAAAGGTGCATGCATTATCATCTCTTGATCTGCAACCAATAACTTCTTGCAACATTTCAACACCTAATCTTTAGTTCTAATAAACTATAGTTAAGTGAACACTCTGTGAGGTCCATAGAGCAATATTTAGATCACAATTTAACTGCAAGCAAAATCATTGGGTGTTTAATATAGCTGAAGTCATTATGATAGAGTTCCATGTAGAAAGAATCAATAATAATTATCTTGCTATAAATTATTTTCATTCTTTAGGGAGAGTTTCAGACTTGAAGAAATTTTTAGAGAGAATAGTTTTCTGAGTCTGCAACTCAAGCAGACATAAAATCTAGAATTCAGTGTAAGCTCAAGGCTTGTCACCACCTGCTCATATGTGAGAACTGACACTTTAGGCATGTCTAAGTCTGCTTAGCTTCATCTTATTAGTGGGGGCATTTAATTAAACCAAGCCAGTCTTTCTGCCTGACCAGGGCAACTACTGATGAGAATAAAATTGATGGGAGATGAACAGTTAACAGCAGGAGATACATGGGAACAAGAAATAAAAGAGCCATAGTCAAACTGAAGAATATTGCTGCAGTATATTATATCTGACATTTACTGCTGTGTCTAATAATGCATCCTTTACTTCTCTCTAGCACCCATGTTACTTTAGTATTTTAATTTTGGAAGCTTTTGCTTTTGAAAAATGATAAAAATCTCAGTTCTCCATTCCTCATTAGGGTGCATATTTAATTGTGTTTCTCTGTTCATTATATTTGAATGTTGCCATTCAACCAGAGGAGCGCTGGCAAAATTCATGTAAATGGCTATGCCTGGCTTTTCCAAGGTATTTAAAATTCTATCATTGTTTCCATAAGCCACAGACGGTGGGTTATTTTTCATGGACAGACAGTGCATTTTTCTCTTGGGGTTTTTATGGACAGACTGTATAAAATGATAACACAATGAATGGGGTACCAGCTCTACTATATCAAAGGCTTAAATCAGCTATTTCAGACAGAAACTCAATGTGGTAGAACACGTTTCAAATAGGTTTGCAGGTACAGCCTGTAACACAAAATTTCAGCATCTTTTGTGATTAATTCTTGTGAAAGGTTAATGACATTTTTTACAATAAATTAGAGCTAAGGTGAGGGAGATTTTGGTAATGTAGGTTCAGGTGCTGACCTGAATAAAATCGATACGATTTGCATGTCAGAATTAAAATAGAGATGTGATCCATCTTTAAAATGGCAAGAGTTTGGATGATGGTGGAAAGTTTAGCAAAGGTGAGTCTTCTACTTATCTATTCATAGTTCTTCCCACGTCACACGATAGCTTTTATGATTTTATGCTACCATATTCACTGAGGCTCATTCCCCCACTTCCACCCGCTCCTTTCCTGAAAGGGAAGTTTCTTCACTGAAATTGTTAAAAACAAATTATTTTAAGGTTAATTTCTAATTAACCCTAACTTAATCATAGTCATTAGAGCTTACTTTTTGTTTTTGTTTTTTTTTAATTTTGTGGAAAAATGGTCTAAAGTGATTTCTTAAAATTATCTCTAAGGAGTCTAAGGAACTGTCTATTTGCAATTAATGATGCAGAAAATAAAAAATTACCCCATTTGTCAATGAACAATATTTTTTATCAGTTTGAAATTCTTTTTAATGGACAAAAATTCACATGGAATTAATTTTTATGCATAGTCTTTAATGAAAACTTAAATTCCTAACTACCCAGGTATGATATGTGATCCAGATCTTTTTTCTAGTTGTAATTATTATGAGAATCCTAAACTTGTATGTAGATTTTCCTTATCCAAAATTATGGCCACACTTTTATAATTATTAATATTTAATAACCAAATTCATTACTCAATATGTTATAATAATAAGTTATATAACATACACCAAAACAATTTTTTCTAAATCGTTGAAAGAATTTCAGGTTTATATTCTACAACCTTCCCATTTGATCTTTTTCTATTCATTGTGATTGATCTACTTGTAAATAAATGATATTGTGCAATACACTGGAGAGAAAGTACCGTATTTTGGCTATCTAAAAAATAATAGGAGAAATTGCAACCTCAAATACTCATAAAGTATAATATTCTTCATGATAAATCTATTTTATTCATTTTTTATGTCTGATCCATTCCCAAGAGGGAGATAAGATGGCTTATCATTACAATGACAATATAATTAATCACGAAAACTTTTGAGAGTGAAAGGATTAATATTAATCATCACACCAGGGCAACAGACGTAAACTAGCACTGTACCAGAAAAGCTGGAACATATGGTCACCCCACTTACCCCAAAGCTCAAATACAATAAAACCATAGCCTAGACAACATAACAAAAGGACAAAGAAGAAATAAGAAGGAAGAGATACCAGAAAAACATTCAAGTCTGTCTGCCTGATTTTTATTTATCCAGACACAACAGATACAGTATGCCACTTAGCAGGTTGAGAGCTGGGAATCTTCTATATTACTATTTCACTTACCAGAACTAATACTATATTAGTGAGGGTAGACTAACTGCTATAACAAAGAACTCCAAGGTCTCAGTAGCATAAAACAATAAGTATTTATTTCCAATTCATATCACAGTTTATTGCAGACTGCTATGGAAGTGGTGATTGGAGGGCCACGGCTTAGAAACCTAGGCAGACTAGGGCTCCCTTCTCTTGAACTTGGGACAAGCAAGGTTGCCTTGGGTGTAAACAACCAGCCAAAAAATGGGAGAAGAAAGAGGATGTGGAGGATGACATAAAACTTTTGTCATGTGTCAGTTCTGTAAGTGACATGTGTCACTTCCTCCCACATATTATGGTTGAAGCTCAATTTTACGACCCCACCCAACTGTAAGGAAGACTGGGAACTGTGGTCTGGCTGCCTACCCAGGAGGAAATGGAAATGGGGTTTGCTGAGCACATAGCGATCTCTGTCACTCTCCACTGTTTTGATCACCAAGCACACATTTCACTCTTCCTCCCTGCATGGATCTCAGTATCTGGAGTCTCTGGGAGGTGCCCAGTCTTCTTTAACAGCTTCATGTGTGGCTCTGTGTGATCTGCTGACCTATAAATTAGGAAGACAAATTACCAACTCCTCACCCCTCCTCCATACATTCAGTAAACTATGGTGGAACAAGGATAAACATCATGGTCAACATTTTCTGTAGAGAAAAACAGGTAATCGATAGTCATCTAGAAAGCATTTTTCTTACCTTTGCTTTTGCAGACCCTTGCATTATTATTTAATTTCAATCACAAATGTCATCTCCTTTCCTTTTTGCTATTATTCCTCTTGAGAAAGCACCAAAGTATTTATATCATATTAAGAACGTATTAAATCTTTTTGCTCTCTTGTAGCTCAGATTAGCAACTATGAAACTTCTTAGTAAAATCCTCTACAGTCTTTATTATTTAAAGTGTATAATGGAGTTAATAAAAAAAGAGCTTCTTTATCAGTGATTTGTAAGGATTATAGAAGAAGATTTATAAGCTCTGGATGAGTTGAGAAAATTACTTCTGAAGCAAGATATACAGGAAAGAAGGAAGTAACACAAGAGCAAAGTTATTTGGTTTCATGACATTTAAATTATTGTTAATGGGCTATATCTTTCTATACCTCCCTAAATTTGGGTACTTTGTATTTGTTTTTTTGTTTACTGCCTAGAGACCATAATTATAGTCATGTCAGTTTCTTGACACAAATGTCACTGCTGTAGAGAACTGGGAAAATAAGTGAAATTTTGATAATATTTACTAAAGATTTTAAGTCCTGAGATAAGAATAGGAGGCTAGTAAGTAAGAAGTTATATTTAAAGATTTTTAATTCCAGATATAAAACTATCCTCATATAGCCATCTGATCTTTGACAAAGAAGACAATAACATACACTGGGGAGAAGAATACATATTCAATAAATGGTGCTGGGAAAATTGGAAGCCACATGTAGAAGACTGAAGCAGGATATGCACCTCTCACCACTCACAAAAATTAACTCATGATGGATAACAGACTTAAACCTAAGACAGGAAACTCTAAGAATTCTAGGAGAAAATGCTGAAAACACTCTTCTAGGTATCAGCCTAAGCAAAGAATTTATGAAAAGGACCACAAAGGCAATCATAGCAACAACAAAAATTAACAAATGGGACTTAATTAAATTAAAAATCTTCTGTGCAGCCAAGGAAACAATCAATAGAGTGAATAGACAACCTACAGAATGGGAGAAAATATTTGCATGCTATACATCTGATAAAGGGCTGGTAACCAAAATCTATAAAGAACTCAAACAAATCAGCAGGAATTTCAAAATAATTTTAGATTTGCAGAAGAGTTGCAGTCACAATACAGACAGTTCCTGTATACCCTCACTCAGTTTCTCCTCATGTTAACATCTAACATAACCATGATACAATTATCAGAGTAAGAAATTGCATTGGCATAAGATTACTAATCAAACCACAGACTTCATTTGGATCTCATCATTTCTTCCACTAATGTTCCTTTTCTGTTTGAGCATCTGATCTAGGATCGCACATTGCATTTCATTGTTGCGTCTCCTTCGTCTCCTCCAATCTGAGACTATTCCTCATTATTTCCTTGTCTTCCATCACCTTAACTCCTTTGAAGAATATTATCATGTATTTTGTAGAATGACCCACAATTTTGGTTTGTCTGATGTTTTCTCAGGATTATACTGAGGTTATGGATTTGGGGGAAGAACGCCACAGAAATAAAGTGCCAGCCTGGTTGTATCACATAAGGAATCACATGATATCAACTTGACTTTTAGCTCGTTGTGCTATCTTTGGCCACTTGTGTAAAGTGGCACCTGTCAGGTTTCTCCACTGTAAAGGTACTGTTTTTCTTTTTGCAATTAATAGATATTTTCCGGAGGTACTTGGGTTAGTGCTTGCATCTTCTCTCTTACTACAGTCAACTGATGTTCCCTAGACTCTGAATAGTTGGTTGCTCTGCAATCTCAGCACTCTAATGGGAAAGAGAAAATTTGTGAACTTACACTTTGTCCAGTAATTCTGTTGTAATTTTGAGAACAGCACTATTTCCAACTCTCAACAGAAACTGGAAATCCATTATTTGGAGTTAAAATAAGTACTCTTCATATTAGCTGTTATTTTTGTTGCCATGGTGATCAATACTTCAATCCATTCCAGAAGATCAGTCTTAGTTGACCAAGTGCAGTGTCTCATGCCTGAAATCCCAGCACTTTGGGAGGCCAAGGTGGGAGGATGGCTTGAGGCCAAGAGTTTGAGACCAACCTGTGCAACAAAGTAAGACTTTGTCTCTATCATAAATTCCAAGAAAATTTTGTCATCTCATTTCTCTTGCCAGTGATTTGCTTTGGAATAAGTATGTAACTGAATTTTGATCAATGAGACATGAGGGAAAGTGTGCTGTTGTTCTCCTGTTTTCTCCTAATGAGAGGAAATAAATAAAAGATAATTCACCTTCTACTTCTGGACATAACTATGTCTGCATATATTGCCTGGAACTGAGGGCTTCATCTTGTTTCCAATATGAAAATAAAGCCAACACTGAAGACAGCTGAATAAAAACTGGAAAAAACCTGGATCCTTGATGGCATTCCTAAGCGGTTGTTCCAACAAACCATGGAACTGAGTCTATGTATGGATTTCTAGTTATGTACAATAGTAAATTTCTTCATTGTTTAAGCCAGTTTGAGTCTTGGTATTTCAATTAATTGGATTTGAAGGTTTGTAACAGGTATTTCCACTTTTAGAAAAGTATAATTTTTTTGGTGCAAATATATTGCAATCTATTTATCTGTTCTACTATTGGTGGGCATTCGATTGTTTCTAGTTTTAACTTTTAGGAAGAGTGCTGCTATGAATATTTTGGTATATGTCTTTTGGTGAATGTGCCCACATTTCTTCTGTGTACACATATACCCAAGAATGAAATTGCTCAGTTATAAACCACGTTCATGTTTGGATTTAACAGAGACTATCAAATGCTTTTATAAAAGGTTTGTATTAATTTATATTCTCATCAGAAATGTGTGAGAGTTACAGTTGTACCATGTCTTTGCCAACACTTGGTATTATCAGTCTTTTCATTTAGGCATTGTGATGCATGTGTATGTGTAGTAGTATCACATTATGACTAATGATATTTATATATGTATTCAGGTTTGTATTTATATTTATTCCATATCAATTTCTATATTTTATCATTTTAGAACCATAGCCTAAGTATAAATTATTGGGAAACCATTAGGAGACAGTTAATACTCATGGAAAGTAAAGTTGAAAGTAAGGTGGTAAAAAGGGAGAGATATTAAGCTTAAGTAAATATTGTTCTATAAATAAGCTCTAGTCCATTTCTAAGGGTAGGAGTTGTTTTGTAAAGTACAAAAGCAAGATGAAACAAAAGGCAGAAACTGCTCCAACTTACGACATGTGAGAAACGAAACATACTCACCAATAGCAGAGACATGGAAAGGCGCAGTGGAAAGAAGGGTCTTCATCAGTCACTTATTCTTTTTGGATTCATCTGTAAATTGAAGGATGGAGTTATATGATTTCCATATTTTCTTTACATTCTTTTAATCCAAATATTGGTTGTTATCCACGTCAGACCCTGAGACTAAATCTGAGGTCAGAAGGCTCCCTGATGCCAATCATTGCCCATGAGCCCTGGAGATTAGATACCTTGCGGGCAGGATCTCTTTGGTTCACATCTGAATGTGGGCAGTGGTGGTATGAGACATTGGCACTGCTCTGGAGAAAAGGGTTAATTTTCTCCTTGTGCTGAAACTCATACTTGTGAGCAGTAATGAAGGTCAGTGTTATGAAGGTTGGAGGATGAAAAGCGCTACATTTCGATTTGAGAAGGGAGAGCTAACTATAAGACAAATAACTATTTGGGCCTAAAAACTCCTGACCAAAAAACATAAGTGCAAGTAGGTAATCTAAATACCAGTTATAAATATCTGGCAAGTTTGCATGTTTAGTTAGGGTGTGCTTTTAAAATTACAGATTGTGGCTGAGAACTGGGCCAGGCTATATAGCCAGTTGGATATGTTGAAGTTCTATTAAAATGTCAATGGGAACAACTTTTTTGTGGGAAGTGATGTTAATACATAAAGTCTGTTCAAATAAGCAGACATTTTCTCTGACATTAAGGCTTCATTTTCTATTTGCTTTGAAATTTGTTGTACTTTATTTTAAAACATCCATCCACATGTTGATTTCTAGTTTTCAAGTATAATTAATGGTAAAAGCATTTTCTCCTCTTTTATAATCATGATTTACTCATCATGTGAATCTGTCAAGTAATATTTAATGCTGGCCAATTAAATGTTTTCACATTTCACAGATTCGCTCTGTTGATATTCTTATAGCCACACTTTATGGCACAGATAATGACACATGGCTTCACTTGGTGTTGAATGTTCATGTCCCTCAAAATTCATGCACTGAAACCTAATCACCAATGTGACACTGTTAGTAGATGGGGCCTTTGGGAGATGGGAGCTGCCTTGCCCTTCCCACCACGTGAGGACAGAGAAAACATTTGGCAGTCTGCAGCCCAGAAGAGGGCCCTCACTAGAACCTGATCCTGCTGGTACCCTGATCTCAGACTTCCAGCCTCCAGAAATGTGAGAAATAAATTTCATTGTTCATAAGACACCCATCTATGGCATTTTGTTATAGCAGCCCAAACTGACCAAGATACTTGGTCACCTGATTCTGGTGGTTCACTTCTGACCATCAATCAAATGCAGGCTCAGATCCTCTGGGCATTTTATCCTTAATGGCAATTTATTTCTTTTTCTCTTTTTTTAAATAAATATATCATAGACTTTATTTTTTAGAAGAGTTTTAAGTTTACAGAAAATCGAACAGATAGTACAACACAAAGAATGAACCCCAAATGTAAACTATGGACTTTAGTTAATAATGTATCCATATTGGTTTATTAATTGTAACTAATGTACCACACTAATGTAAGATGTTAATAATTTGAGAAACTGAGTGGAAAAGGGCCATTTACCTCTGACATATGGTGATGAGTTTTGGTTTTTCTGTTAGAAATAGTGTAATCTTGGCTGGTTAAGTCATGGTCATCCCTATTTATGAAGTGAATTTTTGTCTATAAGATACTTTCTTAATTTCTATGATTTCCAAAAATATGCAAAGGGCAGCATGGAATGACTGTGCATTATTGTGTATCCTAGATGTGCTTCCAATGCCAGCTCACTCTCCTAATACCAGCCATGTGGCCTTTGGAAATTCCTTTAATCTCCCTCTGCCATCTGAAAAATAAAGATGGTGGCATGTACCTGGGATATATATTTCATGAGTTACTTTTTCTAAGCAATATTTTAGTCAGATAGTACATCAGTATCTTTTGCTTTAAATTCATTTAATCTGTGTGGAAAGCATTATTCTGGGCTACATTTTTGCAAATAATTCATATCACTTTGTCCAGGTACAGACACTAAAGCCATATAGCATTGGTGGCAGAATTGGAAGACTAGATTTGAGGGATTAGTTAACACAACCTAAATCCAGCTTCCTAACCTTAAGGATGAGACACTAAGGCTCCTGAATTGTCTAATTTGTATTGATCACCTACTATGTGGCAGACGCTATTTAGTTGTTTCACCAATATCAGTCAACGAAACAGAACTAAATCTGTTTTCAGTGGAGCCTATAGTCTGGTGTAGGGACTGTCATTTATACTTGTATTGAGTATAGCATAAATCCAAACTATTAAGTAGAAACAGAAGGATCATAATAAGTTATTAGTGTCTTAATTTGGTTTGTTTCTGATTTTGGAAGCCACGGGATCTCCAGTGTATTTTGCTGCCTCTGTCTTATAAACCCAGTTCCATTGTCAGAATCTGAGAAATCAATTCCCTACCCCACCCGAAGTGCTGAATGTCACTGACTACCACGGGGTCACCGGGGAGTGTGATTGAGCCTATGTCCCAGTGAAAAAACACTCAGCTTAAGGTCTGGCTAGTCCCCAACTGTGTTCATTCGTTAGTAGAGGCCCCATTAGATAATTGAGTCTGGAGTTTGTTTGGCATGGGAGTTCAGGGATGGGGAAGTACCCTCTTCGCTGGGCATAAAAATTATCCGGGATGCTTGCTAAACATTCTCAGTCTGGGCAGGAATCTACACTTTCACTGACACTCTCCCCAGTCCTGCCTTGTCCCTGTAATTGTGATGCGAGTCATCTAACTGACCTTTCCTAAGGTAGACGAGGAAAGGCTGATATAGAGATAAAGTTCTCTTGTAATAATGTGGTTGTTACGGAACAAATATGAGGCTGTGGAACTCTGTTCTGAAGGTAAAAACTAGGAATACCAGGGATTTCTGTCTGTGCTTCCTCAGTGATCACCAGAGTTAATCTGGGCACTATCCTTTTTCACCCACTGCTCCAACTCTAACTGTTCTGTTGAAAGGGCAGCATTCCTCACAGTGGAGAACGGGGGAAATACACGATATTTGATGAGCTTTGTTCCCCTACGCAAAAGATCAGCATTAAAATTATTTTTGTAACATGTTACCATATTTTTAAGACTGAAAATTATATATCGATTCAAGTATCTTAATGAGGAAATGGCCAGTCTCCTATTTACTGCCGATGTTGCAAAAGTTAGATTTTTATTTTTTATTTTTATTTTTGGCTTAACTAGTATATTCTTTTTTTTTCTTTTTCCTTTGTCTTTTTTCTTTTATTTCTTTCAAAATATTAAGGGAGTACAAATGTTTTTGTTACATGGATAGCTCTTGTAATGCTTGAGTCAGAGCTATCAGTGTGTCCATCACTTGAATATTGGTCGCTGTACCCATTAGGTAGGGTTTTGCCCCTCCACCTCCCCCCACCACCTGCTCGATTTTCAAAGTCTTTTACTTCCCTCTGTGCACATGTGTGCCCCTCAGTTAGTTTCAATTTATTAGAGACTACATGTGGTGTTTGTTATTCCATTCTCGAGATACTTCACTTAGGATAATGGTCTCTAGTTCCATCCAAATTTCTGCAAAAAAAGTTAGATTTTTTAAAAAGTAATCAATTTTATTTATTTTTAAATAGCTAATCATACAGATAATACGAAATTCAAAAGAAGCCAAAGGATATAGATGTGCAGTAATTTTCCATCCCATCTTTATTTCTCAGTCCTCCAATTCTTCTCCCCTGAACAACCAGTCTTACTCATTTAGAGATATTTAGG
>CAUYSK010020635.1:0-19549 GCA_963575035.1 Avahi laniger
CATGTGCCACCATGCCCGGCTAATTTTTTCTATATATATTTTTAGCTGTCCAGTTAATTTCTTTCTATTTTTGGTAGAGATGGGGTCTCGCTCTTGCTCAGGCTGGTCTCGAACTCCTGAGCTCAGAACGATCCGCCCACCTCGGCCTCCCAGAGTGCTAGGATTACAGGTGTGAGCCACCGCACCCGGCCATAAAGCAAACTTTTAAAGGCAGTGTGTTGAAATATGTGCATTTTAAGGAGATTTCAGAGTTTGACTTAGAAAATACTGTTGAAATGAAAGAAATTCATATGGGCTTAGCCTACATAGATTCTTTTATGACAAACGTGAATAGTAAAGCAATAGGGCCTCCAAAACGCTTCCCATTCTACATGTCCTATATATGGGTACACACAGAACTTTCTGCTCTTAGAGGCATGCTCCCTCTCTTCTGTTTCTCACAAGGCTAAGAGAACATCACCTTTCATCTTGAGAATTTCCTCATACAGTTTTCCTTGAAAACATAATAGAAATTATATGAAAGGGGGAAAACAGTGTATTTCAGTCAGGGTCCTTGGTTGCAAGCAGTTGACTCTGGCTGTGTTTACCAGAAAAGAAACATATTAAAAGGAAGTTGGGGAGAACTCTACAATTTAATAATAAAAAGACAAATAATCCAATTTAAGGGATGGGTAAAGGATCGAAATAAACATTTCTCCAAGGAAGTTATACCAATGGCCAATAAACAGAAAAAGATGCTCAGCATCATTAGCCATTAGGAAAATGCAAATGAAAACCTTAATGAGATACCACTTCATACCCACTAGGGTGGCTAGATGACAAGTGCTCACTAGGAGAAATCAGGTCCTTTTACACTGCTGTTGGGAAACAAACAATTAAAAGATCCACTACTCTTTTGTGTGCAATTTACATTAGGACTACAATGTAAATTGCCATAGACTTAGTTTGATTTCTGAGCAAGTTCATTTGATGCTGAAAAGGTCGAGATTATAGATTTGATTGCCATTAATGGTTTTATCATCGGCCACCTTATCTTCTATAATTTTACTCAGGAGTTTCACAAATTATTTATCTGTTACCAAGGAAAATCAGGTAAAAGAATAGGTGGATTATTCATTGCAAAACCATCCTGACCTTGTGGGAGAGATGGGGAGAGAAAATTCAGATTATAGACCTTGCTAATGTGGAATTCGTCTTTAAATAAAATGCAAATGTACCTATGTTTAATAATCTAAAGCAACTGGATAAATTTTATCACTGAAGTCAATAATTTTACATTACTCTTCAATTTTTAAAACCTTATGAAATATTTGAAAAGCCAGTTAACATAGTTGATAATTCCAATAATTAATGTCAACAGTTCAAACACTTTAGGATGTCTTCCTGAGTGTCATAACATGTTAAAAATCATTGTAGGTTAGTAAATCTTGAGTTTTCTTACTGAGGATTTATTTATAGCAGGACTTTCTTCTGCTTAGCGTCAGGTAACATTTCCGGCAGGAACACCGCAGAAATGATGCTGTATTCTTTTCACTGGAATAGACCAGGAAGCACATGGTGTTGGTTTGTCCCCTTATTGGTGCTATTAACTTTGGTCATGTGGCTAAGATTGTGTCTGCCAATTTCACCACTGTAAAGTTACCATTTTTCCCTTTGTAATTAATCTATTTATAGGGAGATACCTCGAGACTATCTACATATTCTGTTACTGCAAAATTTTTACCCTCTAGTTTTGGTATTCATTGATTATTGTTAAGATAGTTGCCCAAAGGTGATTTCTAATTCCATCATTTCTTCTGCAATTACTAGCTGACTTTCTATGGAAAGGCAAACGCATTCCTTCTCCCCTATTTACATCAGTGTAGATTCATGGATTCTTATTTATTCGGTGAGTTACAAGCTATTATGATAATTATTTTGATGCTCAAGTTACCCCCGATTTGGCCAGTGGGAGCCCCTTTCTGCGGGCTCCTATATCCTTCTGTCATGTCCCCATTGTCCTCTGAGTATTTCTTTACTGTCTGGGACAGGATAGTTTAGACTAATTTTGTGCTTTAGCTACCCCAGCTCTGGAATAAGCCATTTCTCCAAGGGGGCTAATTTATGTTTTAAGTAGAGGAAGGAATCTTGTATCTTATGCTGACTTTCTAAAATATTATTGACAGATAAGACATAGAAGTTCCTTTAAAAACGTTAGAAATACTTCAATTGTTCTCTTATTCACTAAGTTTCCTTTGTGTGCTTAGGGCTAGATGCTTCTAATATAAATGAAGTTTAACTCCAATTCACATTTCAAAAACAATGTCAAAATAATTGGTAGAGGCAAATAAATGCTGTAGATGTATAGAGATGAGCTAGAAACTTGGGAATTGAGGAGAAATTTGAGAAAGAAGTAGCATTTGAATAAGTAGGAGCAGGGAGAATATTCAATTCATGAGTATAGAATGAGCAAAGGTAGAGTGCTAGGAATCGGCATGTCTTATTAGGGAATTTTGAGGAGCCTGACTATTTGGTGGAGATAATAATGTTGGAAATTAGTGGAAGGGTGGGATCCAGTTTATTGGAAGTCTGTATTCCAGACTGACTGATTTAGACTTTATCCTATAGGCAATGAAGAGTCCTTAAGTTTTGGGGCTGTGTAGTCATAAAGAGTATGTTTTAGGAAATTTGATATGATGTAATATTGCAGAATAGATTGAAAAACAGAAGACAAATTAGAAAACTGTTAAAATAATTGGGAGTAAGGCAGTAGGAATACAAATCAAAAGAAATGAATAGCTAGGAAAGGAATTTGAAAGGGAGAAATGATATTAGTATTTTAAATCAAGATTACGGGAGAATGGGAAACTCTGAAAGAAATAGGAAATTGCTGATTTTTATAAGGGAAAGAAAACAGAAATAAATCGCAAATAGAAACTCAAAGAAAAAACAGATTTGATGATATCAAAATTTTTATTTAACTGTTTTTTCCTATAATCGTTGATTAAAAGCCATGGAAATACTCGGTGACTTTTTATACAAAATAATACAGTTGAAAATCACTGACTTGGGGCTATAGGAGGTCATAATCATTAGACATAGTATTGCTTGCTGAATTTTCTGTTAGAAATAGGTATTTGGTAATAGCTTTAATTTTCATAGTTTTAGATTTATTGTGAAATGAAAAGTTGTTTTGGTTTGATATGCTCTAGTACATTCAACCACACTACCAATGTCAAATCAGATCTCTGAATTGATATCCAGATTCTTGATTGATTTAAAATATATGGCTCTTGTTGGCATTTGGCGGTGAGAAATTTGTTTTCAAGTGTAGCATTTGATTCTTTTGGTGTTTTTGAACTTCACATTCCCATCTCCCTCATTTAAAAAAACTATTATTTTTAACTTCAACTTTGTCTAAAGAAAAAACCATTACAGACTAAGCACTTTGCTGAACAAGAACTTAAAATCACCAAGTATGTGACAGACATTCTTTGCTATATGTTGAGAGATAAAGGTAGAAGGTACCTAGATCTGCACATTCCACCTGAAGTGAGAATGAGTTTTCCTGAATAAATATTTTGCCATTTAACTAACTGTTACAATTAAATATACTTAGATCGTATTCAGACCATCCTTCTTCATGGGTATAGCAAGAGAATGACGTAGGTTTGTTATCTCTCTAGCTACTGTCTTTTCAGGTTTTCTGAACTGGCTTGAATCCTAGCAGTTACAACTGAAGACTAACCCTCCTTCTATCCATAGGGCTGTTTATTTGTTTGTTAATAGGTTAACATACAAACTTCCTAATTAAAATCTCTTGAAAGAAATCATTACATGAAGTAATGTATTAGCCATATAATGTGTTAGGATAGTGCTGGGTGACCGTCATAATTTCCGCTGGTACAGTTTATAAAAAGGAAAATAAAGTTAGTTCTTTTTGTTGGGAAAGAAGATTTCATGTTATCTGTGTTTGCAGGCTTTCTGGCTCATGTGCTGGAGGAATCCTTGCTGCGGGGGTGTTTTCATTTTCTCGTCTAACATGGCAGTGGTCCATTGCAGCAGAGGTTTTTAGCTTAAACAATCTGTTTGTGGGGCTGCTTATGGCTCTTACTGTACATTTTGAGGAGGCGGCATCTGCAAGGGAGAGATCAAAGGTAACCTATTTTGATCAAAGTGAAATCATTTATTTGTTTTAATTTTTAGACAGATGCTGTATTTCTTTTTAACTTTGGTTTAAATACCGTTTGTCTATGCTGATTACTGTCAAGGTAATCTAGGCGTGTTGCGAGAGAAAATGTTCTCAGTTTTTTTATCGTGGATGGAACCATGATAGCCCTTATAAAACATAAAAACTTCTTTTGCCCTCAGAGTTCAGAAGTTTTTTGGAGATTAAGGGGATTATGAAATTCCTACGTGTTGTATGGGAAAGATGGGCTTTTGTCGTGTGTGTGTTATCATAAGGTGCCAACCTCTAGACTGACCCCCTTAAATTATGATATACTGACTCACTCCCTAGTTGCCAAAAAAATTACCAAATTTGTAATTTTTTTTAACTAAAAGAAGAGGATCAAATGTAGACACAAAGTAGTTCAGAAGAGATTACAGTGAATTTTAATGCAGACGCTATCGTCAGAATAATTTGAAATGTGAAAGAACCCTATCTTCTAAGAGCTTACAGTCTATACATTGAAAGATGCTCAAACATCTTAGTATAGACAGCCTTGTGTTGTTACAGAATAGAAACAAAAGAACACCACGGTTTATCTATGATTCCCATAAATAGATCTGTGACGCTATTAGAGGTTTCTTTTTTTTGTTTTTTGCTTAAAAAATTTGTTTATGTTAAAGAAAAATGGTTCAATACACTTGTTAAAGAATGGTAAGGCAGACTTTATTCAGGTTCAGGTGTAGGGGCTACTGCAGTGGGGTTTTGTACTAGGGGTGTGAGGTCAGGATCAACTTCAAATATAACAAGGAAAAGTGGGAATTTATAGGCAAGGATCAGGGTGTGGGTCAGTGGATAGGAAATCACAGAGAGGAAACATCAGGGATAAAGGGAAATTCAGGATAAACCAACTTAACTGGATCCTTGCTAAAGGCAGACCAGGGTGATCAGACATCACCTGAGGAATGATGGAGAATGAGCAACCTGATCAGATACCGAGTGTGATCACATGTTGAGGGTGGAAGGTTCTGGCAAAACTGACTTGTAGGATTCTTGCTAAAACTGGACAATGCAGAGATAAACATGGAAGCCCAAAAGTCAGAACCTAGTTGAGGAGATGGTTCAGAGGAGCTTGACTAGAGTTTGGTCAAAGAGAGAATCTTTGTCAATTATGAAACTAACACATATTAAAAAAAATCAAAACACCACCATGAGATAACCAGGGTTCTAATTAAATAAAGGTGCTATATTTCATTTATTTAATAGGAGAAAACGTAAAACAATTGTTGAATTTCAGCTGTAGATTTTACTTGAATAAGAATTATACAATACCCTATTATTGTTAGAACTTATCTAGTCATCATACAGGACTTTCTAAAAGTCAGTTTGAAGACAATTATTTAAGTTCAAACTGCAATTACTTGATGTGAAAAATATTAACAAAAATAATGGTGATAAATATCAGTGACTGTTAAAAGTATAATTGCTTGCATCTGAGGGGTTGATTTTAACCTGACCTATAATACAAATGCTTGGTTTTTATATAAAAAATGGCTTTTTGTCTTTGTGTTTACTTAGAGTATTGGTGAATTTTTAACTTAGATTTTTTTTTCTTTTATTTATTTTCAGATAGCTAAAATTGGTGCTTTCTGCTGTGGCCTTAGCTTATGTAATCAGCACACAATAGTACTCTATATTTTGTGCATAATACCTTGGATTCTCTTTCGACTTTTAAAAGAGAAGGTAGGTTTGTGAATTTTGTAAAAATTAAAATTCGTAATATTTTACTTAGATCTTATATGACATTTGTATCATCAGAAAACATGAAGGTTTAATTTTTCTTGGGTTTCATGTAAAGCATAAATAACCTTGGGGCCTACCAATATTGACTGAAAAAAATAGGATTTACAAAAATTATGCAGTATTGATTGCAGTGGCATCTGGCCTGTTTCATAATTTCATGATTCTGAACAGCACCTTGATGAAAATAGACTGAAAGAACTTAAAACAACAACATGAAATTTCCTTAATTGTTTTACTATACATTCTAAGACACAGAGTGGTGTGCTAGTAACACTTCATTCATTCAGCTCTCTCTGCTCTGTGCCATAGGCCTGCTCCAGGTGTTGGAGACTTAGCTCTCAACACAACAGACAACATCCCTGCTATTATGAACTAAATAATAAAATCTCTGATAAATAGCATGCCTGTTTTCTCAGAATCTGTCTCCCTAGAATAAAAAATGATTTATTTTCACTTCTTCTTTCTCTGAAAGAAAACATGATTGTTAATTAAAATGGCAATAAAAGGCAACATAGGAAAATTACTTCATTAGGCATTGGGAGATATAGGTACCCAGAGGTTAAAATAGTCTGTATACAAAGCCAGTGCTGGAGTCATTTTACTTTATTTATTGTTTGTTTGTGAACAAACTCAGCTTTATTTGTTACTTTATTGTTTGTTAATTATACCCAGCTATAATTAAATTATAATAGAAAACATACAAAGCAAATAAAATTATTATATAGAAATAGGATCATAATTATACCAAAGCTTTTAGATAACTGTATTTACCGTACTTGAACACATTTTGGTTCTGAGCTTCTTAACAGCAAAGCAAAAAGAGTAACAGAGATTATGAAATTCTTAGTATATCATTAAAAATAAATAAAAAGGGAAACATAACAGTTGACTGGAAAGAGCAACTTTTCCTTGGAACTAAATTCTGTGAAGTCAATCATGTAAGTCCTTATGTAAGGGATATAAAACAGGCAGTGTCATTAACAGTGGTTTTACAGAGTGTGCAGAAAGTTCTTTAAATGGTCTCTTATTATGTAAACCCTTGATTTAAAAATGGAGACATGAACTATATCTCAGTGAGACTTTTCTATGGAATACAACGCTGAGGAGGCCCAAATATTTTTCTTGTGAATCAATGGATGCACAGATGGGGGTAGATGGACAGCATGTCCCAATCTAGCATCAGTCGTCTTAGCCAGGCTTCTGACCTGAACAGACATCAGAGAGATGCATGCTCTGGAAAGGACCTAAAAAGCACATATTTCATGTTCGTTTACTGAAAGGAAAGCCATACACTTTCTATAAAGCATGCAGGACTCAGAGTTGACAATTTGGGAGCCTGGACTAAGGGCTTGTTTGCCCTGTACTGAAGGAAGCTACCAATGAATGATGAAATTTTGAGAACTGTGGCTCTTCAACAGACCCTTCATTTCCATTATTTAAGTAGCAGAGGCTAGAAAATAAGATCTACCAATGAAGTGGCAGGATGGTTGGATTTGAGGTGTTAGGTGTGATTTGACGCAGAGCAGGAAGTCCTGAATCAGTTGGTTTCAGCCCTGGCTGTGAACTTAAATTATCTGGGAAGCATTAAAAAACACTATGCAGGTGTATACACCTATATAGTAAGTGTATATGTATATGTGTGTGGGATTATTTGGGGATAATAATTAATAATAAATAAATAATAAATAATCCTGATATAATTGATCTGGGGTGAGGCTCAGACATCACTATTTTCAAAAAGCTGCCCCAGGTGATTCTAATGTTCAGCTAGGACTAAGAACCACTCCCAACTCTCAGTTATAGCTGTCTCCCTGTTTATTTTTCCCACAAAAGGAAAATTCTGCAGCAACTGCATCTTCCCATTCTAAATTCAACTTTGTAGTATGCAGGAACTGCCAAAATAAACATTTACTTTTTTTAAAATCACTTTTAAAAATAGAAAAGGCATATTGTTAGATTAGTTACTTCTTACACTCTTTTCATGCCATCATTTTTTATGCATCTCATTACTGCTATAGAAATCTCAAATGAAATCAGTACTATAATAAAACACTTCATTTCCAATTAAGATGTTTATTTGAAAATGCTAATATAAATCAACTGCTTGTTCTACTTCTGGTGAATGCAAACCTTGCTTCTTATATTCATCCTCACATATGGATTTCTCTTTTCTGTAAAGGAAAAACTGACAATCTGCAAATACGATATTTGTAAGAGACGCCTTTCCCAGTTACTAAAGCAATCGGTGTTTGAATCTTGGTTCAAATACTAGAATTGGTTCAATAGACCAGAATTCATACTCTTTTGGACTTCATCGTTATAAAACTTTGTCCATATTATCCTCTTTTAGAAGTGTACAGATGAGAAATATATTCCCCCAAATAAGGTATTCGAGGCAACATTGTTACATATAACAACAAATTTCCTTTAGTACTCTATCCTGTATGTAAATTGAGGGGAAAAAAGCATTTGGATGAGCTTAGAGGTTATGTAAAAGCTAGCTTCATTTGCTCCATTTGTGCCAAACATGTCCATGAAATGTCCAGAACTCTTGTTGAAAGACTTATATTGTCAATGTATGATCATAATAAAGTAACATCCTGATGATGATGATGAAGTGAATTGGTGTTAGAATAGTATTTTGGGCATATGCAAAATCAGCCAAACAACACTTAATCACTTCCAACTGGGTTATCTCAGCTGTGCAATGCTGCATGTCATGACATGATTTTAAATGTAAGAGATATAATAAACTTGATACTCATGAGTCTTTGCTAATACTATTTGCTTCACTCAGATTTCACCTGCCATGCAAAGGAGTTCAGTCAGATGCAATTTTCTAGTAATCCACAGTAATCAGAAGGTTTAACATAGTATTCTATGGTGACTTAATATAAATTGAGAGATCAGCTCTGAGTAAACACATTTGATGTTTTCCTTGATGTATTCTTGAAGTTCCAGGATGAATCGACTAAAATAAACATTGTTCTACAACCCAATGTGCTCTGCTGCAGGAACTCTCCCTGGGCTTTCTGCTGAAGTTGAGTCTGTACTTCTCTGCCGGGTTGCTGCCTTATGTCTACCTTCCTATCTCATCCTACCTCAACCAAGCTCGGTGGACCTGGGGAGACCAGACAACATTGCTAGGATTTTTGACACATTTTCTCAGGGAAGAATATGGAACATTCAGCCTGGTAAATTTATATTTAAAACCCTTCTTAGGAAATAAGTGGCAAAACTTCAGTGCTCTGCCTGGGCCTTGATTGGAAAACAAAAACAAAAACAATTAGTATTTGTCAATGACAGTGGATGCAATTTTCATTTCAGTTATTTATGTAACTGACTTTCTCTCTTGAAATGTGGCCTTTGACATAATAGAAAAAAATCAGAATCCCTTGACTTGACATATTGTTGTATATCCTGAATATATTTTCAGGATAGCAAGCACTAAAAAGAGTCTGCTACCTGCAATTGAAGCATTTCAGTCTTGTTAGCACTGAGTATCATCACTGTGGGCGCTTAAGTTGTGAAGAAAAATATTTGGAAAAGATCAAAGGGGAAAAAAACCTCAAACTTTTAAATTTACCTTAACCAAACCACTTTTCATATATATATATATATATTCGGTGAACAGTGTTCATGTTAGTATTTAGTTTTAGACATCTGTAAATGCTTCGTAACATTTGAGTTCACTAATGGAAACAGTGTGCTCTAAAGAAATTCAAAAGGCCTTGCTTTCCTAAGATATATATTAAATGTAGTTGTGTTAAAGTTCATCTGAAAAATGAAAGTATAAACAGAAGATTTTTTATTTTATTATAGATGTTGTATCAAGTTTTTCTTTCATGGTTTGTGCTTTCTGTGTTCTACTTAAGAAGGCAGGTCTCAGAAGAGTACGTGGTATAGGACACCATTTACACAGAAGTCTAAACCATGCAAAAACTAAACAATCTATTGTTCAAGGGTACATACAAAAGTAGCAAAACAATATATTTATAAAAAGGGGAATAATTAACACCAGATTCAAGGTAGTAGTTACCATTGGGGGCTAAGGAAGAAGAGGCCTACGAGGGCTTGGTGAAATGGTATTGATGAGGTTTTATTTTTTAAATGAATGGTGGGTCTGTAGATTTTTTAAAAACTCTTTTATCCCTTAAATATACACCATCTGTATTTTTTATGTGTAGGTATTATTTCATAATAAAATAAATTAATAAAAGGATAATTATTAATTATTTTGACTTAGAGAGTTTGATACTTTAAATTCATATTCTGGTTTACTTATATTGGTTATTTCATAAAAATATTGCCTACGGGCCATTTCAGATTTGAAATTTGTATAAATCATGCAGAATTGTGAAATTATAGACTATCAGATTGTAATGAACTTTAATCAAAGTGCCCTAAAAGAGCTTAAAGAGAGTCTATAACAGAAATGTAAAAAGACTATTAATTCATTAATGTGTTAATTATTCCTACTGGAATAGTTTAACTGATTTTTAGCCAACTATTATTTCTAAAATTTTTCCTAAAGGATGTCCAAGTTAGTTTACAGTGACTTCTTTTTAAAAATTCAATAAGGCTCTGAAGTAAAGACTTTGAATGAAGAGAGTTTGTGTACATTGTATATTTAAAATCTACATCTTTTAAATCAAGATCGTTAAAATACAGTAGGCTAATAAAGCTTCAGTTTAATATTCGTGCAAATAAACTTTTCTCTTTTTTGTTTAGGCCAAATCTGAAACAGGATCCAGTATGTCTAAAATGTTGCTGTGAGTATGAAATGTTTAAACTACTTTTAAATGAATTCTCTATTAATTCCTTTAAACATTTTTAGGGATTTCTGAGTTCATCTCTTTCTGAAGTATGTCTGAGAAGTAGTTTTCACCTCTACAGTTAACAATTGTTTGTATATACAGTTGTCCCTCGGTATTTGTGGGGGATTGGTTCCAGGACCTCTCGAGGATACAAAAATCTGCAGATGCTCAAATCTCTGTTATAAAATGGGGTAATATTTGCATATAACCTACACACATCCCTCCTGTATACTTTAAATTATCTCTAGATTACTTATAATCCCTAATACAATGTAAATGCTATGTAAATAGTTGTTATACTATATTGTTTAGGTAATAGTGACAAGAAAAAAAGTCTGTATGTGTTTAGTACAGATGCAGTTTTTTTTCTGAGTATTTCTGATCCAAGGTTGTTTTACTCCACGGAGGCAAAACCCATGGATACAGAGAGCCAACTGTACTGTCAAATATTCTAGCATTTCCTTTAATAAGATAAAGCTTAAAGTGAGCAATAAATATAACAGTGAATGGGTGGGTGCAGTGGCTCACGCCTGTAATCCTAGCACTCTGGGAGGCCGAGGTGGGAGGCTCACTTGAGCTTAGGAGTTCAAGACCAGCCTGAGCAAGAGTGAGACCCTGTCTCTATACAAAAAAAATAAATTAATTAATTAAAAAAAAAATAAGAAGTAAAGAAATAAGATAAAAAAGAAAAAAATGCAACAGTGAATGAGAATATTAGGAGACTACATAGAGCATTTATAAAACTATAATGTTTCAACTTTCAATTAGATACAAAATTACCTAATGTAGTGTTACTTTATAAATAATTTGTTCTTTGTTTTGGTTTTTATATTGTCTTTCTTTTGGAGACATTTTGTAACATTGTATTTAGCACAATTTGAACAATTATTTTCTTGTTATTTTGGTTTTTAATTCTTCAGAGCTTAATGTATTTAATGTCTCCTGTGACTTCCTTTAGGCTGTCTTTGTCTAAGCTCTGTTTTTGACTTATATCTTTTTAATAGCCAACCTTATTAGAGCCAGCTTAAAGCGAATATATTTTGATCTATATTATCGAATAGTGTTCTTTGAAAAATAAATTAATATTTCCTTTAAAACCTTCACAGATTAAGACAACTTGAAAAATATTCATACCAATGTGAAAAATATCTGTACTAATTATAATATTCTCAATATAAAATTTTGGAAGAAAATAGGTGTCTGTAATACTAAAGGAATCTCCTAAGTAATTACTAATTTGTAACTGTTGGGGCTATTTTAAAAAATTATGGGGAGAATATTTCAACTTTATATATGAGATAGTTCATGGGTTCTTATAATTTCTTTCTTGTTTACTTACTAGTTTGCTTCCTTCCATCCATCCATCCTTCCTTTCTTTTTAAACAAGTTTTTTTTTCCTATTCCAAAAAGAAGTACATAACCTTTAGAGAAAATTTAGAAAATACAGGTAAGTAAAAATAAGAAAATTAAAATTACTTATAATTCTAACATGAACAGATAATCACAATTATTAATCTGTTAACATTTTTGTCCATATTTTTCCACTTTTTTAATATTTTTGTTTTAAAAAATAGGATCATAATATACATATTGTTTTATTAGCCTGCTGCTTTTCACTTTACATATCTTGAAAATATTTCCCTGCCATCAATTATTTTTATATAAACTTTCGATGATTCTCACAATTGACTTTAAATAATTATTTTTATGTATGAGACTTTTGTGACTCCTTTTTCTTTTTTGGTGGGGGGAAGGTAGCAAGAAGCTTAGTTTCCTCTTAAAGATAAAGATAGCCTTTTCAATGTCTTTGAGTTTTCACTTTATTCTGCTTTACTCCATGCAAAAAGACTCATTGCCTGCTGTTTTCTACCTACCTTTCAGAGGTTATTATAACATTAACAAATATATTGCCTTAACAAATCCCACACAAACTCCAAAGAACTCTCAAGAGTAATCCATACATTTAACTTTTATTAGTTGCACATGAAAGTCATCTATTACGAGACTTAAAGGCTTCCTTTACATTAAAATAATAGCAGGTTGTATACCCAGAAAAAAAGCCTTGACAAAAGTGATGACCACTCACACCCACACTATTTGTTCAGACCAAATCATCATGTAGAATGGAGGCATAATCCTCTGAGTGAGAATTTCTAGTCTTTAATTGTTTCAGGTGGACAGGAGTGTTGAAAAAGGCAACTCATAATTAACTTACGAGAAAATCCTTCAAAATGATGGAACCTAATCATCTACCCTTTTCCAGTCATGCAAATTAAATTCTTTCCCCATGCATATCTCTAAATTGCAGTCCTGTACAAGGAAATTATTGAATCTAACCTTAGGCAGTGACCATCTTTTGGGGGTTACATTTAAGCCACAGATCTTGAAGAATTAATTTTGAGACCGGCTTCATTCCTTTTGAAGAATGGTTTGAAATGGGCCTCATGCTGGAATCAATTTTTCAAGTGTATTTGAAAATAAGTAAGGATATCTTCTCATAGTAGAT
The DNA here is from genome assembly GCA_963575035.1 of Avahi laniger. Classification (NCBI taxonomy): domain Eukaryota; kingdom Metazoa; phylum Chordata; class Mammalia; order Primates; family Indriidae; genus Avahi; species Avahi laniger. The sequence goes on from CAUYSK010020635.1 coordinate 13,274, forward strand.
GAGTCTCCATTAGTAAAATACACATTGTATGGGTTCCATAATTAGGGCATCACATTTTCTCCAGTAAAATTGCCAGTAGGGAGAAGAAAGTGCTTTGAGATGGTGTATAGAATTGTTTCTTTTTAAAAATCAGAGACTGCTAGAACAGAAGCTATTTTAGAATGCATATAACCCCTCAAAAGCCTTATTAGTTAATGGAAGAGTTTAGTTTAATTGTAGGTAAAAAAAAGAATACATTTCTCTGAGATTGCTTAAATGTTTTTCAAACCAAATAATATAGAAAACAAGGAAGCCCTTTAAAGAAGATAACCCAAAAAAAGAATGGTTGGAGATGTTCTCTATTGGCCTTATTTTCCTTGGATGATTGGATGTCCAGAAAACTGTTGGAATTTTGCTCTTAATTGCTAAATCAGTGGAGGCCATGTCTACACTGCCAACAGAAGAAAGTTAAAAAACTCATTTCAAACAACTTCTTATCAAACCAATCAGGGATATTCTATACAGTATACCTATATCAAAAATACAGAAGAGGCCAGGCGAGGCGGCTCATGCCTGTAATCCTAGCACTTTGGGAGGCCAAAGTGGCAGAATTGCTTGAAGCCAGGAGTTTGAGACCAGCCTGAGCAAGAGTAAGATCCCATCTCTACAAAAAAATAGAAAATTTAGCTGGATATGGTGGCATGCACCTGTAGTCCCAGCTACTCGGGAGGCTGAGACAGGAGGATCACTTGAGCCCAGGAGTTTGAGGTTGCTGTGAGCTATGATGACACCACTGCACTCTAGCCCAGGTAACAGATCAAGACTCTGTCTCCAAAAGAAAAAAAAAAATACAGAAGAATTATTTGTTCTGATCTTATCCCAAATTATATAAGTTGGTAACCAAATGTTACAATTGGAAGACATCTTAGAACTACACCTCTTTCTATGGTACTTTTTCTCCTAAATTTAAAAGAAGAAAAAATAATTTTGAAATCTGACCCCAGTCTTTACAATTGTTTAGTGCATGACCAGATGTATTCTACAAAGAATATTTTATTTGGAATTAACTTAATTTGTTTTCTACCAACAATAAGTTATTTTTTACAGTTCTCAAGTAACAAGTATGAGGACCGAACTGTCATTCAACATCCAAGCCCTCGCAATTTGGGCAAATATATGTTTAGTAAGAAAGTAAGTAGTGTAATTTGTTTTCCTGCTATTTTTCCCATGTTCATGAACTGAATTAATGTTTTCAATATGTCATCGTAGAATATTGCCGGTATTATTTTATACCCCAAATAAATAATTCTCCTAACTACTTCTATTAAGACAAATGTTATGTATTGTTTTCTTACTAGCTTTTCTTTTCTGATTATAAATCCATGATTTCAAAAAACTGAGCAGTATATTAACAGTCTAAGTAGTCAATCATTTGATGTCCTAAACTTCAGGTTTGATCTCTTTCTCTGCCCATAACTGATTATTATTATTGATTTGAAAAAGAAGCAACTATTAAGATTCTTCTGATGTTAAAAGAAAGTCTAAAAACTATAGAATCCATAACTTTTTTATTGACTTACTATCTAGTATGTTGAATGTATGTATTTTTATGTAAATGGATATTTGTACATGCATCTACAGTTTCATTTGCTTAACACTTAAACATGATATTGTGAGCATTTTCCTATACCATAAAAATACTTAAAAATCATTTAAATGTCTATATAATAATCTAACCTATAGCCACAGAGAATTAATTTAAATGTTCTTCTATTTAAGAGTCTTTAGACTGCTTCCACTTTTTCTACTATTATAAGTAGTATTAAATCATTTTTATGAATTCTTCTTTGCATTTCTGGTTATTGCTTAAAGATTTATGCCTACATGTCAAATAACTGAGTCAATGATTGTGATTATTTTTAAGGTTCTTGATATAAATATTATCAAATTAACTTTTCTGAAAGATTGTACTAAGATACATTGTCATACTACCACATTCATACAAACATTGAGATTTGCCATTTTTAAATCTTTATTATTTCAAGCATGAAAATATTTTTGTGTATGTTTGATTACTTCTTAAATTTAACAAGATTAATAACTTGTATTTCTTCTGTGAATTTTAACTTTATATCCTTTGCTGCTTAGTTAAGTTTTCTACTATATGTAGTTCAAGTTTATTACTACATTTTAGTTATGTGTTTTAACTCAGATTCTGAAAACTGAGATCTTTCTTTGTTCCTTGTTTAAAATGGAAAGTTTTGTAGATCCAAATATTTTTTCCTATAATTTAAAGCTATGTAATATTGTTATTAATATTAATGTATATAAATAATTTTGGACATATTTTTATTATTTGTAGGGACAGACACAATCCATCATTAGTATGGCTTTTTACGGGAATGTTTTGCATTTATTCATTGTTCTTTGCTTGGAGGGCAAATTTAGATATTTCGAACCCACTTTTCATGGGTGTGGTAAGTTTTACTTAGATATATCCTTTGACCCAAAAGTTTATGAAGAATGTACAAGTTTGTCTTTCATAAATCTTGTAAAACAGAAAATTATTTCAAAAATAGTTAAAATTGTATATATGTTTTTATAAATCAAAAGTTAAATTATGAAGCCAGTACAGCTAAGACCTCTTTTTAGAAAAAAAGAAAAGCAAAATGTTAAAACAGTAGTTAAATAGAGAAACAAATGTAAAGTAGATTTAAGTTAGTCATTTTGTGTGTGTGTGCTTGCAAATACAGGTATAACTGCATTTCTCCTGGAATCCTTTTAAAAATAGCAAAAGAAGTATGGGTTGTAATTGGGGTGTTTGCCAACATATTCCCTTATTTCTTACCTCACCGTTCCGGGGCCTGTGCAAAAGAGCAACCGTGTTTCTGTTTCCCTGGCAGCCATGGCTGAGATTAGGGTATCTCTTCTCCTTATAATAGAAACTCTGTAAACATAGATAGCTCTTTTCTGACAGCTGAAACCAAGTGGTCTTTTTGTGTGTGTGTTTGAGAAGCCTAATAATAATACCCTACTTGATCACCTGAGTTCTGAATTGATTGAGAAGCAAAATCAACCAGTACAATGAGTAAGAAAATCACCTTTATTAATGATAACACTGAGATTGGAGAATGTGGCTTGTATCTGCAGACAAGGGGGCTTCATACTGCATCCCAGAATGGACAGGCTTGCCCACCCGTCAGAGGCAGTGCTACACAGGCCTCTCCCGCCTCACCCCTACCTCACTGGTACCACAGGGACAGACTCTGCCCCTGGACAAGGGCTTCCTGTGGGCAGCTCACTTCCAAGAGAAAGGGAGGGGCAGAGGGAGGGCCATGCAGGCTCCGTCACAGTTCCCAAACTCTGCAGGCAGATCAGTCCGTGCGTGCTATAGCAGGAAATAAGTGAGGGGTAGAGCGAAACCAGGACTGTTATACTGGTGGAGCTTCTCCACATGAAGGAAACATCAGGAGTAATGCAAAAGCATTTCTCTGTCTCCTCCACCCTGTGTATTGCTGGAGTTCAAGACCAAGGCCACAGTACTGAAATGAGTGTGTGGATCCAGTAAGGGAGATGCACATGTCAAACTGCGAAAGGAATGTTTGAAAATCGAGAAATAAAGTGGCCTGGGCTTGGACTGGGGAAGTCAGTTAACAAGACCTGAACGTCAGCAGGCACAAGCAACTAGGTATATGCAATATATTTTTTAAAGTATGTAAGTACCTGATTGGTTGCATAAACTAGCCAACTGGACGTACTGTTTGTGCGCCCCTTTCACAGGTGGAACGATTCTGGTTGCAGAGCAATGCAGTGGTGGCTGTCCTGGCTGGCGTTGGTTTGGCTGCACTCGTGTCTGAGAGTAACAGAGTGCTGAACAGCAGTGGGCTTCAGTGTTTGGAGTGGCTCTCAGCGGCTCTTTTTGTAGTTTACCAAATATATTCTAATTACAGGTAACACATGGCTATTTTTATGAAAAGTATGAGTCATCACTCTGCAAAATAGGGAATCCTAATAGGAAACAGTAATTGTTAGTTACGTTGATTCCAAAGGCAGGGATAATACTGTCTTCCCAGAAGTGTTTATTTGCTTTGTGATACCAACTCAGTGTTTCAGCTTAAGTCTGCGTTTCTCAGCTCCATCAAATGGAATGGACCTGATAACGACAAGGAAGGATGTTACTTGTCTCATTTTTGTATGCTTTTACTCTCTTATAATCTTTTTCTGTTTTCATAGAAAGCTCCCAGAATTCATGCCAGTCTTTTTGCCATTGTTTTGGGGGTTTGGGGGAGTTTTTGGCTTTTTAGATTTTTTTTTGTTTTGAAGTTAGAAAGTCCACTTCATTCTTAAAAAGCTGTACTGCTGTAGCTGGCAATGGCAAATAGTGCTTGGAGAGAAGTAAACAGCAGACTCTTCCTTTCCCTTCCCTACCTTCTCATTGATCTCATCCCTAGTGATTTCTTGGTCTCTAAAGGGAGAGAGGAACACAGGAGACCTGTGGTTCACGGGAGTGGTGGAAACCTCTGTATGCAAGAAAGCCATACAAATGTCATACAAATTTATGTCAGAAATTGGCAGATTTCCTTTTGCGTTTCTGAAGTTTCTTTTGCGTAAATAGCATTAACATAAAATTATGTTAAATTCCAAGAGGAATCAGAAACTTTACTTTTGAAAAGTAAAATTGGATTGCTTTAAGGAAGGAAAAAGAACTTATTCTTGAGCACTAACTGAATCCCTTTTTATGAAAATGCTTATAAATTCCAGAGGTAAGCAGTAGACTGTTTTTCAATTGCATCCTTGTTTATCAGATGATAGTGTTCTCCTTTCAAATATATGCATCCTTTTAGAATACTTTGAAACACTAAATGTTGATTGAATGATGGGAAAGGAACGGCATAGAAAATAAATCCAGTCTTATTAAAACTGTAGCAAAGTGTTGCTATTTTAATGTTCTTTTGATCCTTTTATTTAGCATTTGTGACCAAAGGACCAACTATGTGATCGATAAATTTGCAAAGAACCTTCTAGCCTCTATGCCTCGTGATGCAATTATCTTACTCAGAGGAGATTTGCCAGGGAATTCTCTCCGTTACATGCATTACTGTGAGGGGTTGAGGCCAGATGTTTCATTAGTAGATCAGGAAGTAAGTATATGAAAAATGTACTTAAAATATAGCAATTATTTTGAAACATGTTTTTGAAAAAACTGTCTTTTTTTTAAGTAGCAGATGGGTCCAGTTTTCATTATCACTCTTAGGTAGAATATATATCACATTCTTTTGTTTGTTTTAACTAATAGAATGAGTCATATGAATTGCTTTTTTCTCATTTAAACTGAATGATTTAAGAATTTAATGTGTTTCATGTTAGATTCAAATAATATTTTAGGTCTCTAGTTCATGTGGGAAACCATGAAAATGTTTATTGTATTGTAAATTTATTTTTAAATTGTTCTTTTACATTCGGCCAACTCAACCATTCAAATTAATACTGCCCACTGATCCAGGGATTAAAATAAATTAGATTTAATATAAAATAAATCATTCTAGGAGTGGGTAAACATTTCACTCAAAATAAAAATTATTAACTACAATTCTGCTATAGAATGTTTATATAAATTTTGTTGGTTCTGTGAAAAATATATTAGGAGAGGACTTCTGAAAATTTTGAGGGCTATGAAGACAATTTTTCAGAAGTGAAGAACGATATTTAAACTATAAGATTTATTGTTTAAACCATAGATACTTAAAAGGGAAGAAATCTATCTCTGGTGTTTTTAGAATAGTCATCATGAAAAGAGAAATTCTTAATCTTGAAAGAACAATATGATTAATTTAATTGAACAAATTATTAAGCATAGTACTTAATAAATTTTGCTGAATTAATGAATAATTATATTTTGTGTAGGAAAATTTATAAACAGATTTGCAAATATAGGGAAATTTGCAAATTACATGTATTTTTATAAGCAGTTTGCATTCATATCATGTGTACAGATTGATTAATTTGATCTTCAGTCTGGTTTCTGGCAAAAGCTAGGTTATTTGTTAATAATATGGTTCTACAGTGTGATTTTAAATACAGTTTAGGATGTCAGCTACTGTAGTTGAGAAACATAGGTTTAAAAGTGAATTAGAGGGGCCGGGCGCGGTGGCTCATGCCTGTAATCCTAGCACTCTGGGAGGCCAAGGTGGGCGGATCGTTCTGAGCTCAGGAGTTCGAGACCAGCCTGAGCAAGAGCGAGACCCCATCTCTACCAAAAAAAAAATGGAGGGAGGTTAATTGGACAGCTAAAAATAT